>JBCAUI010539727.1:0-10883 GCA_038406195.1 Haplosyllis anthogorgicola
AAAACGCAAATAGTAACTAAATTGCAAATAGTTATTAAAACATGAAAAAATTACAAAACTCTAGAAATTTGACCTTGAAATGACCTTGACCTTCAAATAACATTGACCTTTAAAGAACCCTGAAAACATTGAAAATTAAAAAGCACTTCTATGAGATACCCCTTTTTTAGGAGAGACACCTAGCGCTAACGCTGCTAAATCGACAGTCATATGAAATGATGCTAGGTACAAAATGAAGACCTAATACGAAATTCTATGATTTCCAGTGACCACCAATTGTGTTGGAAGGGGCATCTTGCAACAGATGTTACGTTCTCACGGGAGAGAGTGGATCTTGACACGTTATACATCAAAGCCATTTTGAGCGCAATTAATTCCCTTGCCTCGCCTGCACGTAAACTCTGAATAGTAAATATACGTTGTCCAAAAACGAACAGATCATTCATTCATTGTCAGCTAACTGGAAAACCATTGCCCTCCATATCAGTGTAAAAATATCCCAGTGCAATCAGCACAAAAATTCGAGGGTAATTTGATAAAGCTATTTTTGTTTCGGTTCAGATTTTCACACCATGAGAGGGGGCATAAAATGGGCAACTTAGTGAGTGAGACGACAAGGGTTTTACCAGGCAATATAGATTTAACTAGTACCCACTGCAGGTCGAACATTATTGAACAATTATCATCAGAGCTGAATTGAGTGATTTGGTGGAGACGGCGAGTTTGTATTGAATTACAAGTTAGTATATGGGACTCCAAGATGAACTATTGATAAGTTTGCTGTTGTAGTTAACTCATGTTTGCTCAAATAAGTAGTTCTCATGCGACACGCTAAATGAAAAGAGACTATATACGTAAATATGTAATTTAAGCTGATTATTGAATGCAATATTTGGACTGTCACGATGCTTTATTATTGAGTAAACTGGACAAACTTCCCAAGATATCTTTACCAACATGTTTATGACTTAACTGCACACTATTTTATGATTTTTTTATGGAGTGAAGATTTCGATATACTATGCAATACTTTTCAAGATATAAAAGGTTTATGCAGCATCCATTAGAAGAAGGGGCGCATGACCTGCTTTTAAAGGGCGATTCTTTGAAGTTTTTCAACACATTGCTACCGCCTTCCGAAGAGACAACATTTTACATTGAGAAAATTCACTTACGGGCGTGCCAGTAATGTAATAAGGCATGCTATTGCTAAAGTAAGCAGGCTTGTTTTAATTTAACCAGCAGTAAAGAGATGAATAATTAGATTTAGCTGCAAATAGAAACAAGCAGTGACGCAGGGAATTTCAACAAAGCTTTGACAAGCTGTGCACATCATGTAAGGAAACACAAAGATGTAAAGGGAAAAGCTCATTTTTGTCTTCATAGTATATTCTGTGAATTAAAGGCTTACAAGTAACACAATCATTATACGAATAACACTGTAATTACAATGGTGTAACAGTTACAGCGTATGTAACTTTTATTAAGTTGAAAGCAGAAGAGAACTTTGTTGAACATTTTACCATTAAACTTCGGATAAAGATGAACAAGTTTCAATTACGGTTATTGAAATTTGTATTGAAACATGAATATTTTGTGAATGCTCCAACAAATTGATAATAACTTAAATGAAATGTCAACATATTCTATCATGACATAATATCCAGTTTATTTTGTAAATTTTATTATCTTATTATCTATCTTATTATCTATTACCTTTCACATTATAACTGATATGGTTTCAAATCAAATGAAACGCTTTCCATATCGAAGTTTCCAGTCCAATTTTTCCTTACGTCTCAATACTTTTTAACCACGCGCATAATACACCAAAGCGGACTGTCATAAGAAGTTTACTATGGTGTTAAACACCCCAGAAATAGTCGTCAGATAGTTATCATTTACCATAGTGCTCCAGTTTGATTGCTAGACCCGGTCAGCTCAATGACATTGATTAGATTTCCTCCATCAAATCAGGGACTGCAACAAGGGTCATTCTAGCACCCAATCAAATTACACAAAGACCAGCAAATGTACTAGTCTCTACTCACATGAATTACCAATTATGGTCAGTTATGTATGGACATGTTGAAGGGTTCGCGGGGAACTATATGACTTGTACAGTGAAGTGTACCTCCTCAACAAGCTGGTAAAGGGCTCAGAATAAATGTACCTCCCCAAGCCTATCTACCTCAATTGATATCATTCTGAGTGAATCTATTATATTCGTTTCAACCTGGATTACACCTATCTGTGTTGTTGTTTGAAGACTCCACATTGGTGTTATTCTTTAATTTTCACGAACATATGGAGAGACCGTACAAGTTTGAAGGTCACGGAAACAGCCAGCAGATAAGTACAAACAACGTGTAAAAGAAAGATAATATTTTTGAAAGCAATGTTGTGTGGCAAACGTTTTAGAAGTTCCTTTGAGTATAAATATTGTCAGAGCACACACTACTTTCCCCAAAGGATATGTTGTGTGTAACCTGTACTTTGGTCATGGCTTCTTCACCTGAAAGGGCACGTTGCAGGCTCTTCAGTGTCTGCAACTTTTCCTGTCTAAGACTGATAGACTTCCTAGTTAGGCACAGTTTCGTCATTACAACGGATAAATGTTCTATTGTCAGTGACGAGGTGCTTTGTGGGGGAAGGTCATTCTGAGGTAGGAAAACACATTTTGACATGATTTGTCGCTGGGTTTTATGCTTTGCGATACCGAGAAAACGAAGGAAACTGTTGTTCGTCCTTCGTCGTGAAGTGATGTACACTAAGTGCACAATTCTACACGTATGTAGCACGTTTTAACCCAGTTTCTTTACACTTGTCTTCAGAATCTCAAAAGACGAGTGTGATACAATGGAAGATGGAGTTACGCACTTAATTCACCTGCTGCTGCGTAATTTGATACGGCATGCTTACGTGTTCTCAAGGAGAACAGTATTAATTTAGACGGCAGCGCAAGGAATGTTGAGGTCTTGCAGAACTATGATGTAAACTATGTTAATTTAATTGTCACATTTTTGGAAGTATGGGATCGTGGGATTTCCAGTTATAATTCTGTAGCTAATCAGGATAATAGAATATATTAGACCGGACTAAAGACTAATTTCGCAGCCTGAGGAAATCTGTAGTAGCCAGTTTAGGTGTTATACAAGTGAGCAATTCAGTGTGGAAAAACGGCAGGGAATTGATTGACAAACATGTCTTACTCCTTCGTTTCTCTTCTTATCGACCACTTAACTGTAAGGAAAGGATAGAAATGAACAAGAAATTGCTGTTAGCATTGTAAAGTACAACAATAAATTGTGCACAGATGGAGGAGCACCGCCTGTACCTGCAGCCGTGTACCACATAGTCTCTCAAGCTTCAGTGCGCACAACGTAGATTAATATTAGATTAAGATTCAGTTCTCTTCGTGTATAGTCTTCGGGAGACATGGTCCACAAGATAGTTGCCATAATATATGGTACAACTTGGAAACAACGTCAGGTCAGGATGTCACTTACTCCAAACTTTACACCATTGGTGTTTCATTTACTGCGTCAGCTTAACAGTAAAATCATCGAAAATTATCGATTAAATTAGTTTCTGTTTCTCAGCTAGATTAAACATGTGTGTCTATCGCACGAAAGTTACCCAAGTTATTTATATTGTATATATTCCTAGAAATCTCGCATGATGTGTTTAGTAAATTGACCCGACAATTGATGTAAGCACAAGAAGTTAACATCCATGGAGGCTATTAATGACTGCGGAGCTAAGTGTTCGCCAAGAGATCACTTATTGTTCGCCGGATTAAGCCTTCGCAGCTCTTTTCAATATCTATTAGTGTCTAATTCACACTTGTGAAGAGACATCTTGATTGCCGACATCTGAGATCATCTTAAGAAGCTTTCAATCTCGACGAACGCTTTTGTTAGTCTATGTTGTATGTAAAGAAAAGAATTAAAGTGTGTCTAGTGATTGGATTAAATATAAGAAATCTACCAATACCACTGAGGACAATTCATCAACATTAGCTGGAATTTCCTAATAATATATGTGAAGTAAAATATCGAACTTCAAATATCGAACCAAAGTGTTCAAACGAAAGAAATTAAGAACTATATTTCTATCTTTCCAAAGATAATGTGTCTCTTCTTTACTTGTAGGTGAGTAAGCTAAAATAGTGATCCGAGTGACCCGTGTGTGTACGTAAGTAAAAAACGTTTATGAACTTAGCATTCAAGTCTTTGTTAAATGTTTTCAATGCAATAACACAAGAGTGGTTTTTATTTACAAAAATTTAGTGAAAAAGTCGTAAAACTTTAAATGGCTTATTTTAATCGTATTCGTATTGGACATAAAAGGCAGAAAATGCGTCTTAAGCTATTTGAGATCAAATAGTCTTTCGTGGGGTTATGCTTGTGTGTTGCGGTACAGATAACACTAACCCGAGGCGGTACGATGACTCTATGTTTATTGCTTAAGATGATGCATGCATGAAGATGGTCTAGTGTGCACTGCCTGAAGGCGGGCAGGGAGCTATTATATAAAGGGGGAATATAGGTCAAGGACGTGATCCTTGAATGATACATATTCATAGGCCTGGGCCTTAGTGGTGGATGAAGGTCAAGGCTGACCATTAGGCTGGTAGCGGTGTGCTGGGGGGTGAAGGCCGTGTTTGCTGGTGCCATACCTAGACATAGTCAACCCAAGAAAAGCAGCCGTAACCCGCTCATTCCCACACACCACAGCAATTGTTCCGAACTAAGAATATGTGCCAAAATTTATTCCACAGGAGAAAATAGAATTGTGTTTTACTTGGAGGCGATACACGACTTTTTCGCGCTTTATCTATGAACGTGTCCCACTTGGTAAGAGGCGAACACCTCTGCAGTCATGTTATGGCCCTAAAATAGCAGCAATTTACTTATAATTTGCCGTAGTGCTTCGCTTTGATTGCTAGACCCGCTCAGCTCAGTGACATTGATTAGATTTTCTGTATCGAGTAAGTTACTGCAACAAAGGGTCATTCTAAAACCCAATCGAATTAGAGAAATGCGAGGAAAATGTAGCCGTCGTAACTCTAGTCTATTAACGGCAATGCTCAGCCATATGTTAAAATATGACGGGATTACTGTGCAGTGACCGTTAGGTATGAAAGTACTATTCTTGAAAATAGCTAAGTAAAACCTCTTTGTCAAGGTGTACCTGTGTGTTCGAGGTACTGTTCACAATGGGGGAGGTCGACACACAAGTGACAATTGATAGAATAGTTATGGTATTAAAGGGAAAATTGTTAAAACATGTATTTATCGTTATTATTATCGTAGTTTAGATTGTAAGATGCTTTCAGGAATGAAAGGAAAAAAGAAATGCTTTCAGTTTACTTCGAAGCGGTATGTTGCAAGATTGAAGCATGCGTGCATGTGTGCTTCTTTGTTATCATCAGAATAATCGAGTAAGAAGCCAGAGCCTTAAAGTAAAAAAGGGTAAACTTTGATCCAGTTGTCATGGTTTCAGCAAACTTTGGCGCATGCTGCTCCATTCAGTTCTGGTGCCTTGTGGTAAACCTTAGCTTTGCAAACAGGAAGTGCTTCCATGACTACCAGCCCAATGTCTTAAGGTCTACAAGCACGGATTGCACTGTACAACACTATTGATTAATGTTCAAGCCAAGACATCAATTTGTTTGGAGAGCAATACTTATAATTAGCCCCTTTTCACGATCAGATTGTAAAGATCCAGCAGAACAAATGTAGACAGACCTTCGATGCTTTTTCCTGTGATCAGTCTCTCGAAATTCCTTTTGTCTTAATGCGAATAAATGAAATGTCATTGATTGATGATGAACAATTATCTCTTGATATAAATAATCTGATTGACTTTCTGTATTGTTTCCATGCGCTGTATCTATGTAAAGAAGTACAAATGATGGGATTCCGTGTCAAGCTGTAACATTTGGCTCCCGGGGTAATTGAATCCATTTGTTTCATAGAACAATCAAGACACTTCTGCCGTTAGACTATGGATTGAGAAAAATGACACTGATCTCTGAGAAGGCTTCAAGAAAATATTTTTCATTCCTTACCGTTTTTCGGAACAAACGTTTATACAAACAAACGTTTATTCTATTTTATGACTGTAACTGTTGTCTGGGACAGTTTGCGTTATTAACAATTTGGCTGAAGGAATAGATTTGCGCAGCCTCTCCAGCGTGATCAGAAGTCGAAGCTAAATAATTTCAATTATTTTCATGCGATACTTTTACAGTTGAGCACATTCGGATGTTTACAACCTAAGCCAATATGCACGTTGTCAAAGGAATGGCTTGCCTCCAATGAAAGCTTACCCGTTTTAAAATGAATAGCTTGCGGTCAATGGAAACTTACTCATCTTCAAAAGAGAGGCTTGCCGTCGATAGGAGCTATTCCTTCCCTTATAAAGTCATTATATTGACATGCAGCATGAAGAATCAGGTTGATTTGTACAGTAACAGACAGATTGGAGCAATTGAGTGAAATTTGAAGAATCTAATTATATTTTCGAAATAAGTTTACTTAACTCAGAAGGATATCGGATGAAGACAGCCACAAGATTCATAATTAGTAAAATTGCGGCTTTCTCCCCAGTTCTTCCCAGCTACTTATCGCAAGTGAAGGACACAAAATGACAGAAAATTGCTGCCAGAAATGAAAGTACGCACACATTGAGAACTGTGGACGTGCTTGTCAGCATTAAATTCCTTTTCTTTTTTGTCAGCAATCTTTTGAATTTCGAGCAATGTAACACAATTTCATGATACATAAACAGTTTACGCTTTATCATAAACTTGTTTCTTTGATATAACGTGACAGAGGTTCCTTTACATGTGCGTCAGTGGACCCGGGTCAGTACTACCACATGTAGTAGCCCGGGGTCCATCCATTACAATACTCCCTTGCGTACTTGTCAGTTAATTTCAAGATCATAAATTAGTGACACAGGATCCGTAATGCGGCAGGTGCCGCAAACATCTGGAAATTCTGCGTCAATTGTCAATGTCATAAATTGCCACAGAATATATTTAGTTTTGCCTTTGATTTATAAAACTTACCAGGTACAATGCCGGTAATATTATTTGCCTAGAGTAAGCAGTGGTATTCAATTTATAATAAATTTGAGATTGTTGGTAACAAACCTTTTAATGTTTCACATGATTTTTGTCAGCAATTCCTTAAGAATCAGTACCTACATGTATATTATTAGCGCAGTGTTACATGTAGTAGCCCTGTGATGTTTTGCCAAATAATGGCTGAGGCCTGAGGCTCTAGGTTTTTACCAAGGTCTTCAATGCAAACGGAATATAGATTGCGCCGATTTGCCAAAATAAATTGGCAACAAAGCCATTGTGTTCCGGCTTTGAGCCATTAGTGCGGGTTAAATCACAACAAGCATTTCCTGATGTAGCTAATTATCCATAGATTTACTAAGCCTTCTGGTAGTCTATGTCAATGCGTTCATGACGGTCTTTTTTGTAAAAGGGGATCAACTGCTTTGTCTATTGAATTACGATGGCTGTCAGGCCAAGCTTTCTGGGAATTTCATGTCACCATTTTTACTAGAATTCCTTTGAGATGCTTCAGACTAAACGAAAATATTTTTAAATAGAAAAATCAACAACCGTGAACAAGCAGATGTCCAACGTGTTTTGGCTTCTCGCAAAGGTGTTTGTACAAGACGTTTACCCAATTTGAAATTTTCTTTTTTCTGTGGACGCCGAAAAATCAAATCAAACTGGTAAGCATCGCGCTTCTGTCGTTGTCATGGGCGATAGTTCTTAATGTGCTGATTATAATTGTTCAATATCAAACTTGTAAACTAACAGTACATGCTACAATGCAATGTTTTTTTGTTGTGCGAATCTTGCTGTTGAATTTCTGTACATTTGCATCACAGACATTCAGTCTGATTTGAATTCAATCTGAAGAAGACAGGCTAAAGCTATTAAAAGTAAGGAAAGCCAATAGTTGCAAAGTCAGGAGTTTCTCAATATGTCTAGTGTCAGTCTAACTTCGTCCCAAGCAGATCAAAGTCGGTTAAAATATCAGATTGGGCATGGCAGGTTGCATGTCAGGTGCTTGATGCAGATATTGCTTCATTACACAAAAGCGTTCAGTGACTCAACTCGCAACACGGGGGGTTAGAGAGACAAGCAATCCACGAGTCTGAAGCGCATCAACGGAGCTACTCTGTCTCCGTACCTTCGTGACAAGACGAACTGCTCGCAGTTTCCTCGAGTAAAATGCTTCTTTCCTCCCAGAAGGGTTTAACTTAATGGTTCAATGAGTATTTCTTGAAGAAATGTTTGAGATCACGAATGATTACAGTGACTCTAAATCCTCAAGCAAGACTTTTGGTGCATAGAGAACTGTAATGTTAACTACTGTTGTACAGTGCGCGTATTATGTAGTGTATTAGTAATATGGTAAATCTAACATGATATTTAATGATATGCTACACAAAAAGTATTGCACAAAGTGGAAGGTGAATCAACCTAACGTGTAATCGAGATTTTCAAGCATTTACAGTCATACGACACTGTTAGCATATGTATTTGAAGTGTTTACTAAAGGGAAAGGACACCCAACTTTCGAATAAAGTTTGGTATAGAGACTCAATTGTTTGATTTAAGAAGCCGCGATTTATTTTGGAGCTGAGGGGAGAAGTTGTGTTACTTGCATTGGCACTCTGTTTGAATGCGACACAGGTTTGCCGAATAATTCCGATGGACGTCACGAATTATGCGTAGCGCACCGCTTCCCATTGTGAACGATGTCAATATTTGTCTGATTTGTTGTCTCATTGCATTCATTATAAGGGGTTATATTGCCAACTTTTATGGTAGATACTCGTCAAGTGTTTGCTTGAACCAGTTCTCGGAAAGATAGTTTACTCAGTAAATGCTTTAATTCTGCGAATGTTTTGTCGTGGCTTCAATCCTTTGCAAATATTTTTAGCTTCTTAAACCTTCTAATTGTGTAAGGTACTGCACTTGCTTTTACAATAGACGCCTTTCTCGTAGATAATTAATTTTGACATTGGTACAGTAATGACCCTGACTTTAATTCACTTCAAATAATATTAAAACCTAGCTAAAGGGCATGAATTACTTGTTTGCCATAAATGAACTTCTCAGTTCGGGTCTTTCAAGTATAATGACAGATGGGCGAACAGGTAGACAGGACGAAAAATGTTCCGTGGCTACATACGCACGCACTCACCAAATGTCAACTAGAGTGTAGTATCAGCAACAGTACCATATTCTTAATGGTTGGTTTCAATAGATGTTCCTGTGATAAATTTAGCGATGCTCATTGTATGTTTGAACTAAATGCTATAAAAGTATCCCCGAAAGTTCAGCTTTCTTACACAATCATCTTCAAGTGGTGTAGTCAAGGACAATAACCCTGAGATAAAGACCAGCAATCCATCGTACTTGCCTAGCGGAGGGTAATAAAAGTTGAGGGACCAGGTCCTTAAACTTGTTGACCATGGACATTAGTAGTGTCAAACACATCCTGTAAAGGAGAGTGTAATAAGGATTTATGTGACCTCGACAGTTTCCTATATAAAGCTATACTTTCCGAACTCGTCATTCATTTGCAGATGTTATTAGGTCAACCTGGTAGTGTAGGGTTCCTTTCGCCTCTTTCATTCGAGGAAAAGGATGTGAATAAAATTCTTAGGAAAATCTACATTTTCATAAATGTTAAAATGCAACTTTGAGTAACATGTTGAAAACCTACGAAAGTGATCCGACAACAGGTTCCAAATCTCTCTTTTGTCCTCAGTTTTGAGTATCTGACATACAGACATGTGGGAGCATTAAGTAAACTTTTCTAAACATCTTGACAATCCACAGAAACTTTAACATTTAACTATATCGAAATTGGTCGTTTAATATAATCCATCTGTAAAAGTTTTCGTAATTTGAAAGGACCAATGCAGGTGTAGAAGGCACTTTCTAATGTCTATTGTTAGTATTGACGGCTCAATCTGGAAAGGTGTAGGTGGTCTTGTGAGATATATAGCAACATAAATTGTGTAGATAGGCATTGTTATTCTGCTTGTGACCACGGTGAAAGAAAGGACGTTCTATTCAAGCTTCGACTATATACAGTAAAGATATTTATGCATCAATTTCTGCGAAAATAAAATAAGCACTGTATGAACCTCTGCTATGTGCAGCTGTCTACACATTCTTAATATTTGCGTGCAAAACCCCGGTAACTAACTATGTGTGCATTAACGATTAACAAGCAGAATATCTTTTTAAATACCAGAATACCTTACAGCACTTTCAGTTTGTGCTACTGTTTGTTTAAAAAAAATATATGAGAGTTTATGCAGTCAATTTTGTTTGAATGTTTCGCTTTCGTTAATCAGGGAGTTATTTGATCATTAGTTTTGTGGGAACTGGGCTACCTTCATTAAGTAGGAAATCCAGATGCACAGTAAGCCGTTTTTAACTGAAAAGTGTATCTGATTCAAAAAACTTTGCATTGATGGTGACAGTGAACACCTTTACGTATACGTAATCACACTTGGTGGTACTCGAACCCAAGTCAGCTCAGCCAAGATAAAGTTCCCGTTGTAATGAGCAAATTACGTAACCGTGTTTTCTGATACTAAATGGTAGCCCATGATTCAGCTTTATTCTCCAGTGTACTTATTGTCGGGACAGCTTTGTCTTACATAGATCAAAGTCACGTTAAAATATCAAATTCAGCATGATAGGTTGCATGTCGGACACATAATGGGGATATTAGTTTATTGATGCTCATGCCTCAGCAGGAGGGTCTATGTATTGGACGAAATCTACATTTGTGTTCTCTGCTGCCATTGCAAAAAGTTGA
>JBCAUI010539738.1:0-10882 GCA_038406195.1 Haplosyllis anthogorgicola
AACACCTTGTCCTCACCTGGGGGGGGGGCCATCCCCACACCTCATCCCCAACACCTCGTCCTCACCTGGAGGGGGTTCCATCCCCAACACCTTGCCGTCTACAGTAGTCTATCAACGCTTCGCGTGATAGACTAATGAACCAACCTCTGGAATCAGAATCTCTCTTCTGCTGCCACCACGGCGTAAGTAACCAATTACTTGTATTCACTTAAAGACAATAGTCTTTAAGGTGCCTATCATTGTACAATCTTTCGTAAGGTCTTTTATCATTTGCGTTACATTTCACTGACAACAAATTCAAAGTGCGGCGATGGAGAAACAATTAAAACATGGGTCTTAAAATGTCAATGATTCAACCAAATAAAATGGTAATCAATGCACACAGTTCTCAAATGAAAAACTTTAGAAGAATGATAAATCCGTCAAAGAACCAAATTTTCTCCCCAGAGAGAATGCAGAAGATTACATGCAATTAATGCGTTTTATAATTACATAACTCTTCTGTTTTGAAAAAGATAAGTGTTTTCCAAAAATGGGTTACATTTTCCATAAAAGGGAATTTCTCCTTTTTAACGTACCCATCAATTTTTCCGTGCATTTCTCCCGCCCCTCTCCCTCTCTCCGCATGTAGCCCAAACACAAACAATCCCATAATAACAGCGTAAATATGAATACATGAATAATAAATCCTGCTTTTTGCATGTCTACAAGCTACACTTTCCCTATTCTCAATGTTTCAAGATATTGCTGAACAAGTCAATATGAGCTTATTGCCTTATGTATAAGTTACTCAAATAAGTCCCAAATGTAAACCTAGCATGTTTTCCGTAGACACGCTTTCGTCAATCGATCACTGGGAATATCATTGTTTGAGTAGACATCGTCAACTGTTGGGACTCATTTCCGAAATAACACCTTACTGTGTGGACTGTTTTAAAGTCTTGTTCAGAGTACAGTAGACCTTTCTTTGGGCGACCACCCTTCCAAAGAGAGTTTGGTCGTGCAAAAGAAGATCTGCCCAAAGGAGGTTCCATCTTTTTTTTTAGAATTCGAATTTACTGCAACTAAAGACGATGTGATGCTGACATAAATTGTGCACCTGAACATGATACATGCATCTCTCAATGTGTATGTCGCACTTTTCAACATACGGTCATGTGTTTCGAATACACAAGTCAACAAGTCCACACCTGATTTCTATTATTATCTGTATTTGGTGGTCGCCTACTATCTAAGACATACAACAATTTATAGTGCCCATATGTAACAGCACAATTACACTTTTACTGTCAACTGTTCATTGTCCTTTGATAATGTTGTCACTACAATGAAATTTTACTTGGACGAACAAGGCCATTCACAAACTTGTCTTTTACAGCCATCTACCTTGCTTTGTGCAATGGGTAGTGCGCGAAGGACAGGTTCAACTGTGTAAACGGTATTTTTACAGAAAAATTAAAAAATGCTCCGAATGATTAAATCATGTGAAAAATAGTACGCTTTGTGGTCTATTATTTGGTGGTCCATGCGGATTAATGGCTTTGAATTCGACTAATCCGAAGCCAAATTAAGTGTGGTCATGGACTAAGGGATGAAGGCAATCCCTGCATGCACATAAACGAATGCACCATATTAAATCTGCTTTTCTCCCGAAGATGTAAACACGTTTCCCACTGTGAATTTCAACAGCTTTACACTGTTGGCTTTACCTGAAAAAGGTCGTATAAATAATGGATCTGCAGACAGACTACTGCAGTCGAGTCATTTGCTGCAGGACATGTTCAACGTGCTGTGTGCAGAATTAATCTTTTGACATAAGGGACCGAGTCGTCACCAAACTGGAAGGGTTTTTTTAACTTAATTGTTAGGATTACGTTTCCTGCCGCGCACATTGAAATCAGGATTTCACAAAAGAAAAGAGAAAAAACTCGTTTGAGGATGAAATGTGTTGTACACGGGAACATTTTTCCATCATAAACAGTTCCGTAAAGACATGATTGGGAAAAGATTAGTTTGGTCTTTTAGAGCTCACATTCAATATTCATTAATATTTTCTTTTTCAGATCGCCGTACTTTAAAAATCCTGTCATTGCAATGTAATCCAAATGATAAAAAGGCCTAAAGATACCGACTGCAAAGCTACTTAGCACATCTGTACTGAAACAATGTCAGGACAGGCTGGTGGGTTTTTGGTTAGTTTTTATTTGTTGGATAATGTTTCAATGAGTGAATATTTCAAATGTGATGGGGGATCACACAAATAAATTAAATTTGCATTTAATAACACTGCAATTTTTAAAAGTACAACAGGAATGCTCTGGCAGAAGATGACAACCAAAAAGTCTGAGTACCTAAAATACGATGTTGCAGCAGCAGTGGCCATGAAAATATAGTTGTGCACTATCCCCGAAAAAAAGCCCTACTACCCTTCACTTCCAAAACAAAACAAAAAACTTATGTTCATATTTGTAAATTATTTACTTATTTTATGTCACATCTACAATATTCTGTAGACATTTGGTGACCATGAACATTTCCCACGAGATACTCAAAAAACGTCATAAATTGTCAGCAGAAAAAAAGGCTTGTCGCTACTACACACACAGAACATCAAACACATAATAAATATATTCAAGAATTCAAGAATTGTGCTTTTATAGGAATGCCAGATACATGAATCAATAGTTCGTCATTAGATTTACTCGTTTCAACCTATAGATCCGTGGAGCATGTAACACACACACTTAACACGTGTATCGATCGTCGTACACTGTGTATTAAGTAAGGCCCCACTTTCTTATTTGCTGCATTACGTTTCCCGCCGCTATCAAATGGGAATTTCCCTAAAAATAGCAGCAACTTCGTCGAACATCGAGGAAAACCTTACAAGCTAAGCAGAATGCAGGGTATCCACTAAAGGTATTTCCCATTTTCCCATCACTACACTGGATTATAATTCAGTGACAGGCACTAAAGTATCAACTGCTTTCAAAAGAACAATCGAGCTTAAAAAACAAACTCAACAGGGACACTGTTTACGATATTAAGGGCCTTCAAAATTAAGGGTCCATCAACTTCCGATACAAATAGGAGACGTGATCAAAACTGAGCAAATTGTCCTGCTACGTCGTGATAAATATACAATATCAATCTTGGATTTTTTCATGTTTCATTTTTTATTCTGTAGTGCGGTGCGGAATGTAATCCAAAAAATTGCACCGAAACGGCTGAAGACCATTATGCCCGCTTCATAAACATCTATTAATTAATAATGCACTCAAAATTAAAGCACTCAAAGATGATGTAGCAATACGTTGATACAATGTTAATAACAGTCGCACCAAAGTTTTGTACCGTTAGGCACCACTAATTCACAATGATAAAACCCAGTCTTTTCATTCAATGAAGTCAAAGTTTAGTACCAATCTTACTGGCCATTTCAATATTTCTAATTAAGGAACCCAGTGAAAAACTTGGTCTTGGCACCGGCGTGACAATTACAGTGAAACTTGTCATTTAAGACCATCCTTTTGGGACATTAAATAGTATCGTAAAGAACGGGTGGTCTTAAAACACTGGTTGATCTGAATGAAAACTTTAGCCTCGATCTTGTAATATCTGGTCTCAAATTACAGGTATCCTACAACTCGGTGGTCGTAAAGCACAAGTTTCACTAGAGAGGGAATACGGTCATGATCCAGAAAGGTGTTGCCTGAGAATTAACGTTATCATCAAAAGGAATTTTCAATACCGATTATCGGTTTTGCAAAAAAAGAGATACTGGTAAATTTCACTTTCTAACCATTGATTGGAAATACTACATAACAAATCCTATTACTTCCGAACAAGAGTTACTTCACCTTGATAGTTTCATGTATTTCATTTCAGCCTTAATAAATATAATTCTGCTACAACAATCTATGGTGCAAGTTCAAATAAAAAAAAACCCGATGTACCGATATTCAGAAATTATATGAATTATCCGATTTTTCTTGACAAAACCTTTTATGAACCGATAACTAATATATCGGTGACCACACTACTGAGAATGTTACACTTTAATGCGGTAACTGTCTTCATTTTCGTCCATGTTTAAATTTATTACCATTGCACCGAATAACGTAAGAGTTTGAATAACATCACGATGTAATTGCTGTTGTTCTGTTACGTCCGGCGCAGCAGCTGCTGATTCATTGTTAGTCGTTTTGACGTGTTTGTTTTTTGCGCCATGCTTCATCAGTTAAAACCCGTGTAACACCTGGATCTATAACATTCATGCCGAGTGTTTTCTCATCTGAAGAATAAGTAAGGCTAATCTTTGTGAATTCATAGTGTTTTAGGCTATGTTTATTTAATTGTTTGGATTAAGAGTTCCCGTCCCTCGTTGAATTCTGAACAAGACCCTGAAAAAAAGTGTAACTGTCATGACAAAATATTGCGTTACTGGCAGTTCCTTCATGAAGTGATAGAACTTGATAGTAAGTTGATAGCGAGTGTAAGCATGGTTACTTTGCAGTTAATTTCATTTTATTCCGATATCCACACTTTGAAAATCCTGTTTGTTTAATGTAAGCCAAAAAAATTTAAAATGACCTAATTAACATGATCAACTAACGTGGTCGACAATACCAGACGCGAAGAATTTTCACAAAAAAACGTCCTGGGTCTTGTCTCGGCTGCTTCCCAAGAACTAAGAGTGAAATTTCCGCACTTGCCTGCAGAGAACGACAGGGAAAATAAAGCCATTTTCGAGGCTTTAAATTATTGATTGGATTTTGTTCTCATTAGGCGCAGGTTGATGGTAGATAGTGCTATCTAAACACTGAGCAGTCTACACCTTGATCACCACAATATCTAGGTCATCAATCAATGCAAATCCACAAGGATCACATCATTGCTAAGGCAAATATATACGTGTAAGCGCATCTTCACTTCAATTTAAATATTTGCACGAAAATGCCTTCGACGCGATTCTTCCTCTGTGGAAAAAATACACATGTAGGAGAAATATTCACCTGAATATGTAGAGTATCTTTTTCTTTCAACGTAACACTGATGCTAATTAAAATATATTTTGCAGTAGATTGTAAGGTTCGCTTACTGCCGAGCCCAAGTTCGATCCTAACCTGGGCATGAACAGTTAACCAGATGGGTCTCACTGCATGAAACCATTACCATGTGTAAAATTGGTACCAGGTAAACGTAAACAGGGCAGGTTTGAGTGAGCTGGTCATGAGTGAGAAGCAGCATGTCATTACAGCCACAATAGTAAGACGAAATCCCAGCCAGCATGCAAAAGTATTTTGCGTTTCTGATTCCTATTACTACTGCGACAAGGGATCTCCACATGAAGCGAATAATTTTTACCTCCCATTTACTTTCTACAACAAATCCAGAAGGTTTCACTGCATTATGTAACAAAGTCATACACACACGTGTACATGTTTATTTCTCAGCTGCTTCAAAAAATCATGTTGTTACGTAATGAGGAGTTTTTACCTGCGAGTTTACGTGTAAAACAGTTCTTGGAATTCCGCAATCCTGTGTCATAAAACCAAAGGCATCGCATATTATGTGATTCAAACACGCGACCATTCTTACATACAAAGTAGAATGTATGTTTGTAATAAAAATACAATGTAAATATTCATGATACGTATCTTTGTATGCTTGAAATAAATGTGCACATGTGCGACTGTTATCTTTTTTAATACACCCACTTGGTAACTTGGTTGAATAGGTATGCACATTATTTATATATACATGTATCCACATTAATTCCTTTTCAAGTATCTGTGTAGTACTTGTATAATAATCATTAATGAACTACAAAACATCTCACAACTCACGCCAGCAGTGCACTAAACCACTTAGGATTTAATAAGTGCGTATCCATAAGGATACAGGATGTACAAGTGCTAAAAATCGATCACTCTTGATACCAACTCGACATTAAAAAACACCTATGGACTGAACTGAAACCTTGGTTTTTTTCAGTGTCCAGATGACGTAGATGGTTGATATTTTCGGTTCCATATCTTAAGTGAACAAACACAGTGACGCATTCTTACCTAGTTTCAAAACAGGTAAGCAAACAATGTACAAATTTACATGACATTTGTTGGTCGTTAAAGTAACTGCAACCGAAAGTCTACTCAAAGGTCGTGCTTCCTAGACCACCAACTTCCTCTCTGCCAATGCCATGAAAAATAACAGATTTCGTTTTCATTTGGTACGATTCATGGCCCTGTTATTTATTCCTGAAGCTACAAGGAAAACGAGCCATGAATAATCGTTAAAAGAGTACTCAAAATGTAGGGATTTGTATGTAAAACGACACCCTCAGTAAGTAGAATTGGGCAAAAGCACTGGCGGTGTTTCTCCCGCAGCTGCAACTGTTAGGGAAAAAAGCCTGTCACCTATGATATATACGTGCGTACAGCTTACATTCAGTGTTCACCAGCTTTGTGTTTCATTTTCCTTTTAACGACAAAAAATGGAGCATTTTAATAAGAGTGTGTCGATAGTCAACGAAAAAGACACAAACAAACAGAAAGGAAAAAGCTAGGTCACATCCGGCCAGCTTGGATATTTCCAGACTCCCACTTTTGTCTTCAATAAAGAATTGATTTAAATTTCCAATAAATCTCTTCAATCTTGTTTTCTTTTCCTCGCCGAACAAAATAGGGCAATTGCTTCCCACAGACATATTAAATGTCCATACATCTCAGGCTGAAACAAGACTTCCTGATACAGTAACATTCTGGAAAGGTTCCTCGGGACTCTAATATTTCAACATTATTTCGGAACCGAATCAGGCAGACCCACAATGTGTTAGTTATAACGTTCTTATTTAGAGCATTTGCAGTGGTGGATCCAGCAATAGCTGTAGAATGGTACACCCATTAAATCACTATGAAATGTAAGCATGAGATAGATATTGGACTGTTGGATGGACTGTAGACTGGCGTCACCCCTGGATTCCCTAATGTACTTTTGCCTTCATAAATTTACAATTTTAGCCACCAACAATAGGTTGTTTCATACGCTGTATTGAATATATTGTATTACAGTGTTGTGTGTCTGGCATTACACGAATGTTCACTTCCGTTGGAGCACGCGCAATTGACGCCGGAAGTCAACTCAGAAACACATGGGCACAGATAAAATTCGAACTTACGGCAGTACAATACTTCTTAAAACTTAACACCCGTTACTTATGTCATTCGCGACGTAATTTATGTAGGTGTGCGAGCATTCATAACCGCACAAGTGAAAATATATGCAGCACATTGTATGTAACATGATAATACAGGGGAAACACCTTGACATGTTCCTGAAATATCCTGTCAGTTCCCGGAAATTAATTGTTCTACAGGAAGTACAGACAGCAATTACCGATTATAAACAGAGTCCACCTGCTTACTGCTATTATTTCTACTGCAAAACGCCTGAAGCCTGGCAAAGGGTTCTAATGGGGCCATAAAGTTGAAGAACAACTAGCCTTTAATTGTGCCCAGCTTTTGTCAATGGCTTATAACGGAAACAATACAATTACAACGCAAACGGTCAAACGGCTAATTGTTACAAATATTTACAATAAGTAAATTAAAAGGGTTACTCTGAGAGTAATTGCTACCTTCACAAATGCAATGACAAATGTCAAACTTAAATATACAATGCAACACTTGTTGCCATGACCCCAAATCAAATGACGTCGCTAATGACGTCATAATATGCAGGCACTTGGCAAGTCGCCAAGTGTCCGGATTGTGTAAAAATAGTACAAACTCATCACTTAGCTACCTGTTGCTCAGGTAGCAACAAGATTTAATTTTTCTTAACCTTGTAACCAGCAGCTAACACACATTAAGCAATCCAATACTGTTGACTACTGTTATACTTGATTTTTCGGAGCCAAATCAAAATGTAATTATAAATTTGTACACTGCATCTTCAATTTCACCATTCTTTCAATACGTCATTCTGAACAATTTTCCATCAGTGCAACGTAATCAATAATTGAACAAAAGAAAAGCCCTGGCCTCAGCAGTATTTTATATTGTTGTACTGAATGTAATAACGATCGGTAAGTAGAATCGAAATTGAAGGTTCGGCTTTCGATTCGATTATTCGCTGTTTTGATTATCGCTTTACAGATACAGTGAGGCTATTTAAATGCTATGGATATTTCCAGCACAAAATCATTCAGTCATCCAACAAACTGACCTGAAGTAAAATATAAATATCAATATTTTCCTCTATCAATGATAAACATATGTTAACATCAGCAACTTCCTTCTGCCTCATCGATAAAAGCTTTCGAAATTTGTATCCAAAATGTAAGATACACAATGTTTTTTTCCATAGCTGATCTCAACAATCTTGCAAATAAAACCGTTTAATTTATTCCGATGAACAGCAGAAAGTAATCAAACAGGCCTTTCTAAGAAGCCTCGCAATTTCCGAATATTCGGCGATGCGTCAGCTTCCGAGCTGAGCCCTACCGGCGAAGCCCAGATCTTGCTACACGTAGCCCATTCATTGATGCACCTTATCTATTCTCATATTGATTAATCACCGAACAGTCAATTATCATCCAAGGTAAATGTGGATCTGTAGCAACAAGACGAAGCGAGGCTTAATGATGAATTCACCAACAGATTGCCAACCTTCCGCAAATTAATTTGTCACGAGAAATGAACAGATCTTCATATATCACATTTGTCACGTTGAACGTTGCTCTTTCACAATCCGTCAACATTCGCAGAAATTATATGTAAGGTATAACTGCAAAAGTTCAGAATAGCAATTTTCTCTCATCTACTGATTAGCAGATTTTATGTAGATATCACACACGCTTTTTTTCTGCAATGTCATTCTGTACTCGTACGAATACTCTCTCGTTTCTTTATTCAGATATTATGTAAAATTAAATAGATCAATTGATGATGTCAAACTCAATGAGGAATTCTGTGTTGGTGATTGCACGACTACTGGTAATTCTTTAAAAAGGAATTCGCCTGAAGGTCTGGAGGTGTTGTGTGCTGCCCTCTAAAGTGCCAGCGTTCCTCGTTCTTCGAAGTTGATGTTAAGCCGAATGGCTGCTTTATTTTTCATACAAATAAATGTCAGAATATTTCAAAAATATATTAGTTGGAGTTCTCCATGACATACACGCGAACATAACAGGAGGTAAATTGTTTTTTTAAGAATTTTATGCCCAAGTGTCATTCACTGACTTAATTCACTTTGTGACATTCTAAAAAAGAATCACCAGTTGCGAACAATGACAAAATGACCGAGAAGTGAATTACCAGCCCTCGTGCATTCACCTTCACAGATTACAAGATCTGTATGACTATGCCTGGAAAATTCAAGTTAACACATATGCTCACCATGTCATCACCAAGCATATAATTCTGTGGTACGCGTGTACACAGGACTTCATCGATTCGATGTGTAAGCACACGTGTATATAAATGTCAAAATAACGTATTTAAAGCTTGCAATATTCAGCATAGAAACTCAAGATTTGGATCCCGAGCGCTAATGACACATTTACATCCCCTCCGGGCTCGGTGCACAAAGATAAACTGAGGTGAACGATCCAGTCTACATCCACTTTACCTAAATATCTCACTCATCCTACCGTCAAGATCTTCATAAAATATGCCAGATAATATCTCCAGAAACATATATACGTAAATACGTATACGTTTTATTATCGGATGATACACTTAATGTAAGATTTTGCCACCAGTTTCTATTTAATTAGAAATAACTTTAAATGTTTGCTGTTGTTTGTTTTTCGTCAATATCAATCGTCCGTTACTAAGGAAATACTCACTGAGATATTAACAAAAACAAACGGGAAGAAACCATGGATTGGGTGAGCTTACTGCTGCATTGGAGTGACAATTGTTTTCACTCGGGCGTACACGAAATTTCATCCAACAAAATATTAATCTGTCCGAAATATACCAAACTGATCTCTCGGTTGCCTATCAACAGGCAGCAATTATCTAATATAGACTCAGGAGTATTTTTCAAACATTACGTACATCATGTTATTTCATTATGTGAAGACTATTCTCTGTAAAAGAATCGTGTGCTGCTGTGTTTCAATACTGAACTAGACAAGGCCTGGCGTAACAGGATAATGCTAATGTAAGGAACTCCGTAAGAGACCATTAGTCGTATAGAATTCTCCATACATACGACAGTCACATCCTGTAGGCCAAACTAAGTAATTTAAACCATTTGAATTACATTTCACCGAGACAAAATATTCAAACGGTTAAAAATAGCACAATTTTTCAAAATTATATTCAAACAATCAACCTTATTAGTACAGCAACATTTGCCATGCCATTAATGTTTTCGCCGTGTTCGAAGTTTTTGTTTCCGTATTTAATTAAATTTAAGATTTCAAACTGCGGCGGGAAATGTATGCCAACAATTATAGGAAAAAGGCCTGCTGCAATCCGACTCCGCAGTCATGATTTCAAACCCGGATAATTTTCATTATTATGGAACACACACCCGGATAGTCATGTATTTTCTTACACCTGTGTGCAAATGTTATTCCGCATAAAACTAAACAAAGCAAAAAAAACCAAAAAAAACCAACCAACCAAAACGAAAGAATTGACAACAATTCGATAAATTGGCACCAATATGAAAAGCTTGCTTTGCGACTGTTTGGAGATATGTGTACTGTGTACACTCCTCCCCGGTTATATCGATATCGCTTATATCGATATCCCGCTTATATCAATACTTTTTTCCGCACCAAATTAGGTCTCATGTTAATTGTTCTGCTTATATCGATATCCCGCTTATATCGATGCTATTTTACCGCACCAAAAATATCGATATA
>JBCAUI010539749.1:0-10882 GCA_038406195.1 Haplosyllis anthogorgicola
CCCCAAAAAATGTCTATCTCCCCCCAAAATATCTTGACACCTCCTCTTTGACCTCAATGACCTTTGACCTAAAATACCACAGGGTTTGTCTGATCACAGAATACTATACATGTTAATGATGGGTCAGGGGAGATCCTCATTGGCTGAAAAAATTAGGTCAAATTGTCAGGAACGTGACAGAATCAAACCTTATATTTGTTAGTATAATGATGATGATGATGACAAAGAGTCTTTGATCTCGAGATTAGTGAGCCTCATCTGAATTCATAATGCCAACAGGAAATCCCATTGACACAATGTTAAAAATGGTAAAAAAATGTCATCTTATTTTCATTGCTGTAAATGAGACATTATGCACTAAAAATCTCTCACATCTCTCCTTATTTCTATTGTATGAAGACAAGAAGCTACACAATAAATCATTTGTTTGTCTTCTCACACTTATTTTTAGTAGATATCACTTTAATTTTCTACAAATTAGTCCAAATGTTTAACACTGTGTCACTGAGATTTCTAGTGGCATCTCGAGTTTGCAGGAGTATCATTACGAGATTGACATCGTACACCCTGTATCAGGTCCAAGTGTTGAAAAAATTAACCCAGTTTGAAGAAGTACATTCAGCTGCGATGACTTCTTTTAATTTACCTTTGATTGACTTTCAAACGTTCCCAAATCAACAAATCATCATTTACTGCAGAAAAAAATTAAATCTACTTTTCTTAAAAAGTGCTTCTAATTTAAGATACATCCAAAGCTGCAGCCCAATATGCCAATCTGGAGAATGTTAGAGATGTTAGAGATGGAGGGATTCAGGAAATGGTATTTTCATTTCAATGTGGCAGGACCTTGGAAAAGGTAATTCATTATTTGATCTCTTTTCAATTTGCTTTGCTAAACGTAGTATTATAGGGTTTTCTTATTTATTTCACCTTTTCAATTAGGCAGGGAATTTGTACTATTATTGGTAAAACAACTGATAATGATCAATGACTAATTTTAGGTTTATTACTACATGTTGTCTTTTTAAAGACACTATTATTAGTTATGTCCTTAATGTGGTGTAATTTTTACAACCTAATATGTGTAATCTACCTAAACTGCCTAAGCATGGCAAAACAAATAAGAAAATACTCCATGAAATGTCTATTTTTGTCTATTAAATTTTTACTTTGTTTTGTAATAGACATTTGTTGAAAACTTAAACATAATTTATGTTAGTTATATTAAGTTATGTTAGGATTAGGGTTTAGTCATAACATTTTATATTTCTAATTTCAGGTCCAACCTGACAGGACTGTGGAGAGCTGGTTGTTATGAACTAATATAAATCAATACAAAGTTCCTCGATGAAAAAGATCCACGTGTAACATTCATCAAGCACACAACAATAAATGACATTTTTGTCAGTTGAGATTAACTATTTGTGTTTATTACTTTGAAATTACTCTCAGCAAGGTTCACAATCACTCCACCACCCTTGATGGAACATTGTGTACAATGTATCAATGACTTATAGCAGCTATTGGCAAAATGTCTCCACTTGTGATTGACACTGACAATGCGTACCAATGTTTATCTTTTGGAAATTGTGTTCAGACTGTGCAGAAATCATGAGCTAAAAGTAATTTAAACTTTTTGACAAGACACAAGGCTGATAACCTTTGCAAGTGTAGTTGTTTTTGAATGCTTTTATAGTGTTGAACCAGCTCCTGAAATTGTTATAAATTTGGAAAGGTATAGAACAAAAGAGACAGCTTCTGAAATGGACATTTCATTCTCTGAAACATAAGAATTTTCAAATTTCGTTGTTCCAAAACTGATATAAATTCCATCCTCTGTGTAGGACTGCACCACACAGCACTCTGAAGACATACTCGAATCATCACTCGTTTTCCGAGTAACATTGATGTTTTTCCAAATTAAAATACCCTTAACTAATTCACCTAATTTACTGAGACAGATTAATTCAAACCATGAAGTTCCGATCGTTCCTATCAGTTTGGAACAATAGACCATCAAAAGCACAACGTGGATTTCTTTTGTCTCCTCTTTTGTTCTTTACGTTTCCAAATTGACAGGATTTTCATGACTTGGATCTGAAACATGTCTATCCATTGTTCTACAATTGCATTTATTTAAATGTACTGATATCAGCATAAAACATCTACAAAAATTGGTATCACAAGCAATAAGTGGTAGGCATATCAAAAGTAGTATTAGTACAGCTTTTAGGGGATTAGGTAAATTCGGTAAACTAGGTGGTCATTGGATTTGAAAAAGCCTCTAACATGAAGAATGCTTGAAAAGAGTAAAACAGATGCCCATTTTATTGAATGTTTTTTCCTTGTGTTGAAATGGTTGGCCTAACCATCTATCAACTACAGCTCCTCCGGCTATTTACGTAGTTAATCATGATTGTCACAATAACATGTGTTTATTTTTCTCATCTTTTTCGTTTTATTCTTTTTGCTTTTAAAACTTATGACCATAGATCCACCGCACTTCGCCCCCAAAATTTATCAGCTCGTGAAATTCCTATCAATTTGGGACGGTACAGAATAAAAAAATCTAAGCTGTGCCTTTGATGTGCTACTGTGCCAAAACTGACAGCGATTTCACCCTCTTTTCATCCAGAATACGCCTACCATCTCAGAGGGTGACATTCCTATTATTCTGGGTAATAGCGCATCAAAAGCACAGTTCGTTTTCTCCTTTGTTCTCTCGTTTCCAAAATGATGGGAATTTCGCGAGCTGGTGAAAATCCGCGGCATGTATAAAAAGCTAGAAAACAATCTTAAATTTTCATAACGTTAAGAATGATTTAGAGTATGAATAAGAATAATGAATATAAATAGAGCGCCCATGGCGATCATCAGGAAAAGTGCTGAGTATGAATAATGCTACTGAGTATGAACGTATTAATTTTGGTTCACACTCGTACCAAATGTAATAAAAAATAAAATAAAATTTAAATGTATTACAAGAGCAATTTTTTTCTGACGCTGCGCATTCCTTCATTAAGAAGCAAACTATTAATTTTGATACTGAAGATTCTCCCATGGTATTTTTTATAAATGCCAATAGTACAATTTAAACTTTCAAATACTGCCTAAGAAGGAAACTTATTACAATATGGAAAATATGCAAACGGGAAAATCAAAGGACAGAAAAGCAAGCCAAATGGAATGGCCACTTGGCAACTTTATTGTAATTATGCTTGTCTTCTTGTTATTTTACTGTGGCATGGAATACAAAAATATTATTTACCTTAACCTTAACAAGGTAAGTCAATATTATGAAAGTATTATTTAAAAAAATATAGACATAGATAAATTCTTCGGTTTTCCTTGAGTTTGCAACAATGTGGAACAAAACAGTAGGGTAAGAAGTGTAGCGTGTATTTATTGCCCGTCAGGTGTTGCCACGATTGTGGGCGGCAGAAAACTCCTATGCTTTTCCATTGCAGTTCAGTACACCATCACACAATTCTAGACATATTATAGCGCTTTGTATGTCACACTTTTGCCTTATTGAACTATTATGAGAGTGTTGCACATAAATTTCGAAACCGGTTAAAGTTGCTTTAATTCTGCAACAACAGAAATCCACTCTGTCCTTTAGTGTCAGCGAAAGAAATAGTAATAAGGGAAAATTAGTTTAGAAAACGCTCAGGAATAATTTTTAGTCTGCTTTGAAGATGCAATTTTTTAAACCAGATCATGAAATTACTGTTAAAAGTTTAGCGCCCAGCAACAATTGAATATCATGCTGAGCACATTCATTTCAATTGTTACGGGGCGCTAGATGGTAATTTCGTTCTCTGCACTTGTCGTTCTCTTTGTCCAGTTAAATGTCTAATTGTTTTATTTCACTTAGAATAATAACATTAACCAAACACATCATCAGTCACTTGATCTATCTACTCATATCCCACGTGATCAACCACGTGACCAGCAAACACACGTGACAAATGAAGTTTATTTGTTCAACCAGAGGAAGGTGGACATCCAATCCATTAAAAAACCGAGGGACATAGAAACTGAGTTCTTGAGGTAATAGAGGTTCCTTTTTTCCAGATCTGACAGATTTGGTAGGTCTCGTTACAAATAGTAATTATGATAGACAAATGTGCTACTTCATATTATTACAAACAGATCTGTAAGAAAACTTAATCTGCAAAATATTTGGTAAATATTTAGGATCTGTAAGGCCTGGTTATGTGCCCGTCCCGATGGAAATGTGCTTGTCGCAATCATACTACTAAAAATTTTAAGAGTCCAAATGCGTCACGTGGGTGACGGGGGGGGGGTCTGCCAGCCAATGAGTTGGCCTCACTGCCAGACATAAATTATGTTAATGAGCTGCCATCCCATGATGCCTTGCCAGAGCCAGCTGGGAGGGGTCACTCCGCAGGATGACCTTTGTGCACTCACATCTGAGGTCCATACTAGGGGGGGTCAGTCTGCTGAACAAGTCTGAACATGTTCTGGCAGAGGTCCAGAACTAGAAAATGCAGAATTTCTTGCAGGCCTTTCAAATATAAAAAAAGGACATAGGAGTGGTGGGGGTGGATGTGCCTGCATTAGGCTATGCCAGCTATGTCTAAGGTTGGGCCATCTCACCTGCCACGTATCCTTGTGCTGCACACACAGCTCACAGTGTGGTGAGCTGCACTGTCTGAATGTAGCAGATGAGAACCAAAATTCTTAAATATGCATCAAATACGGTGTGGGCGGACCTTGCTTCCATGAAGTCAAGGACCAAATGAGCATTGTGTTAGCATGTCAACTGTGTTTTATGCACTTTGCGTATGATGTCATTGAACCATGACATAATGCTTTACATCATGGTGGTGACACACAGCATTCCACTGTGATGTAGGTCTACGTCAGAGGGGTTTGTGCATATGCAATGCATCAATGGGGCATGTTTCCAAAAATAGATTTAGCAGCCCAACCACAACCCCGACCTCCAACCAGACACTTGCCTTGCCCATTGGGGGTGCTTTATTGCTAGAAAATAACATTAATAACATTACCAACAATACACATGAATATATAACACACAGATAAATAGACTGATAAATGCAATGAAATTGAAAATCAAACAAATCAAGTAACATGAACGGTCATTTTCAAGTCAGGTCTTCACTGGATGTTTTGGGTGTCCATTGTGTGAGTCTCTCGCTTCAGTTGCTGGGTTTCTTGGAGGCAGTTTTGTTTTTTTCAGTCAACTCCTTGAAGCTGTGGCATCTGGCCATGTTCAGGGATCTCAGACAGTCTGGGGGACCATAGTCTGAACCAGGAACTGTAATAGAAACTGGTCTGGGGGCACCCAAACCTAGAGGCCAGGCCCCAACCCTCCACTGTCATAACAGGCTCAGCTTTGGCCACTTCAGTCATGGTCACAGTCATCATGGTCACTGCAATGGCACTCATTGTGAGGGGTTTGGAAGCAGGTTGGAAGTGTTCAAGGGACATCCCAATATATGTTTTGGGGTCACATCTACCTTAGTGCTGGCAGATTCAATGACAGCTGCCCAATTGGCTACGTCCACAACTACTGGGTCTTGACTGTCTTCCATGAGTTCATTGTTGATTGTGTCCCTGGGCTCAGTGTCAGAAGGCAGGGCAACATGCTTCAGGTCTGTTTTGCCATTCATTAGCAGTGGTGGGGATACAGACTCAGATGGTATAGTTACAGTGTGGGTGGCTTAGATATTAGTCTGGGACTCTGGTCTGTCACCATAGGGGTGTAGACCACAGTTGACTCCCCATGCCCTTCCACAGCATGTTCTGGAAATCCAGGTGGGGCTGGCACCTTGTCACATAGCATTTTGCCCTGACCTCTACCATGTTTCTTGGTTGGGTGTTGGACCTTGTGCACCTCAGACCTAACCGTAGTGTGAGATAGGTGGCCAAACATGTTCCCATAGAGTATGAACCTGGCCTTTCCATGTGCGGACATTTCCAGGTATCCTTCCATAATGGCCAATTTCCTGCTTTTCATGCACTCAATAAAGTCCTGGGGATCCAGATCTACCATAGGAGACATCCGGTTGATAAATTCATTAATGCAACCAGGCAAATACCCCTGGTATTCAAATGAGGGAATGTCAAAGCACCCAGCCACAACCATGTGGGCGATCTGTTTGTACATTCGACTGGTCACTTAACTTGGGCTGTTGGCTCCCTCCTTGGCTAGTTTAATATAGGTTGTCTTGGGGTCATGAGCCCTCTGTATCAAGAGGAAATTGCAAAAGAATCCAAATGAATTAAGACATTGGTTGGGGTTGTTGGTTGGTATGACCACCCTAAATGGATCAGCATGCATGCAAAATTCAACTCTGGATCTTTAGTGGCCTGACCCTGGTTGGGGGTCATTAGTGACATCACATCTGTGGGTTGACAAGTTAGTGGGCCAAACACTGATTGGGTTTTGACTTAGAGGAAAGTGTCCTCCATGGTGTTGTCTGTTCGGGAACTGAGCTTCAAATGAGCATTAAATTCCCTCCAGGAGCTTTTTATACCTGTGATGACATCATTTGGGTATTCCACACATGTGGTGCCTCAATTTCATTTTCCCATGTGTCCAGGGGTAAATGCATCATTCCTGCAGCAGCTTTCAAAGAGAGAGGATGTCTGACCCCAAGAGGGACAAGGTGAGTACCCCACCCAGAGTCGGGGTGACCGTTGGTCAGTTGACCAGACTCCAACTCCACTCAACTCATGTGCCCCCCTTCACACTACCCACATAGGTTGGGGTCAGTCTGGTCAACCGACCAGTTTGTGGTTTTGCTTGATTTTGACAGTTTTTCTTTTTGAGTCATTGTAAGCAGCTGCTTACTCCCCAGACTTACACTTGTACATATCTTTTCAGCAGCCTGGAGATGGGGCACAGCTACAGAAAAAAACACAAGAAGAACTGTCAAATGACCTGCCTTCAGCTGAAATGACTAGTGGCAGCACTAGCATTAACATTGAGTCAGACGACAACCTGCAATGTAGTCAGAACAAGTCTAATTGTCAGACCCAGCTGGCAGTTCCTGATGAGACTTGGGTGCAAACAGGTGATCTGCTGACCGCTACAGTGCCCAAGACCTCCCTGGCCTCACAAGTCTCGGGGGCATGATGCAGACTCTGCACACTTCTATGGTGATCAGGAGCATGGTGTCAGGAAGGAGAAAGCAGCCCTGGGGCAGTGTGACACTTGATGAGGACCACTTTTGTGCCGACTGTCAAAACCTCACTGTGGAGACCTTTTTAGAGTGGCCAGTATGGATGTTCTTAGTCAGATCCCGCTACTGCCAATCCATGGTGTGAAACACCTGTATTGTCTCATGAGGGTCTTCACCTTCGAAGATCAGAAGACAACCTGCCTCCTCAATGCTATGAAGATGTTGGATGATGTAATCCTGGCCGAAGGACTGGGCATGCCCTGTGGGGTCTTCATGCATGTAGACAGAAAGACTGAGGTTGGTCCTTGGCCCAAAGATCTCCACACCAGCAGACCAACACTGGTGCTGCTATACTACGTGTTCCCACTGGATGAGTCTTCCACTATGGCATCTGGCAATGAAACACGGTACAAAAAAGAACTGGCTAAGATAAGCTAAGTGTGTGGGCACTGACTCCTACAAACATGCGATGGTATGGCTGTCCTTCCACATGTAACCTACTCAACCCACAACTACACCATGAATGCCAACGTGTGCAAGTTAGGTAAAATGACTCCACAAGCACACATCCATGTGACCACTCATGGGCTGGCTGAAGAAGCTATAGGTCAAGATGGTGACTTGATCTTCATGCTGGGGGTTTGTGCACCAGCATCAGACAGTTTCTGTTAGGCACCCTTTACATGAAGGTGGGCAGCACTTCTGTTACAGCATCAGAGATGGCTATAGTCATGAAGCTTTGGAAGGTCATGAGCATGGCTATGGCAAACCAGACCAGCTTGGGTGGCCACTACTCATCATTCCCATGGAGGCAGAGTTCATGGCCAACTTCCATTCAGCCACAGTTGATTACTGCCACAGCATGGCCGAACTTCAGATAAATGACACTCAGATCCAGTTTGACCACAATGTGACTTATGAGGAGTTATTCCAGAAGAGCTATGACAGAATTGTGGCCATTCACACTAGTGGCGCCAAGTCCTTGGATAAACTCACTAACAAGGTTGGCAACACACTGGCTGCTGGTCATCTGGATACCACAAAAGAAGCTGCTGCCTTTTTGAAAGTGATGGAGACTCGCATACAGAAGGTGGAAGACATGGACAAGAAATACTTGGCCAAATACTGCCATGTGGTTGCTGGTCTCACCTGTGTTGGCAAATGGCAGACTCTGTCAGAGATGTTGACCACACTCTCAAATCTGGATGTCATACTGCGCCAAATCCAGTACCCTCACATCATTACCCAACCTCATCACTTGCTCAAGCTTCGCAAAATGCTGGGTGATGAGTTCATCAGGGGAAAGCTGAAGCACTGGACCCAGCCACCACTACCAACAAAGACTCTGACTCTGACCCCATCTGGCTCCCAAGCAGGCAGCACCAAGCCCACTGGCAATACATTCAAGAAGGGTCCTGATGCTGGCAAAGGTCCTGGAGGTCCTGGTGGTCCTTGGGGCTCTGGTGGTCCCAGCAGGTCAACTGGAGGCGATTCAGGTCCCCCGAACTGGCAGTGGACCATCTGGTGGCAAGATGTCTACTCCAGCCTCTGGCAGAGCAGACTCCCTTGCAGCCCTCAAGTGAATTACCTCAGAGGTGAAGAAACTGAATAAGCAGGATGCTGTGTCCCCACAAAAAGATGAGGGTACCAAGAAGCAAAAGAAGTACAACATCCCGGCTGAAGATGAGCAATTGATGGAGGATAAAAAGCCCAGTAGTGACTGTGAATGGGATCCTGAAGAGGGCTGGGATGGTTGCTTTCTTCACATAATGAACCCAGAGAAATATGACATTGGTGCAGTGGACATTGAAGACGATGAGGAGATCCAGGAAATAGAGGATGATGATGAAGAGGGCAGTGATGGGGACCATTCACACCAGGCCCAAGATCTAAAACGTAAGAAAGAGGTCCTCACACACTGCCATGGTATCTGGAACAAGGAATCCAGTGAAGTCAGAGACCTCCGCAACAAACTCAGAATGGAGCTGGATTATGACATCACCAATCAGGTGAGGATGGTATCTGAAAACAGCTAGCAACCCTGTTCTGTGTCACCCACCCCATTCACATGTGGGTGGTATCCCCTCAAGAGAACAATATGCTGCCCTGGTTTGACCCAGAAGATTGCCCCAACTGCACTGAACTTACTCCCACCTCTTCCTGGTAGCCAGAGCTCATAAGTTGGATGTCAACTATGTGTTGTGGCCTTCACATGATGTGGACACACTGTGCCACACCAGGTACTGTACCCAAATGTCGACACGCTATCGCATCTGCACATACTGCACCAACATGAATGGCAATGACTCAGCATTCATGTCCCACATTCTCCAGGCTCACTATAAGACTGGTCTGGCATGTGCCCTATGCAAAAGGAAACCAACACAATCTGGTCAAAGTGGCAAGATTGTGCCCATCTGGATGCCAATTGATGCTATCTGCAAACACTTTGCAGAGTTCCACACCCAGGTCAATGCGAAGGTCCTACTGGCCAAGAGTGACTGGCCTAAATGTCTCTCTGAATGTGCTGTGCACATCAGGGCCCAGAAGAAGAAGGAACAGGAGAGCACCAAGAACACTTCCAGCCACAAGCCAAAGAATCTGATCAGTGACTCCAAATAAGACTGAGTTCCTCGCATAGCATAAGTGTCTTGTCAGCTCACAGCTCCACCCTTGCCATACACAGTCATTACATGTCTTCAGACACTTGTATTAGTGCATTACTCTAGTTCCACTCAGTGTTATTCATACTCAGGATGACAACCATGTTTACCATGAGTCACTGCAACTGTGTGGTCTCCTAGATAACTCCTGGTCGATGCCAACTTCAACATTGCCAAAATTAGTTACTTGTTAGTTGTTTTAGTCATTTTTACATTTTATATTCCTGACTTGTTCATGCTGTTCATTTGCATTAATAAACAAGTATATTTTAATAGATTTGTTTGTATCTTTTAGCCAATCACCTGCAATACAGGTATGTGTTGTAATGACTATTCATTAACAATAAACAGTAACATGAACATTTGATGTGTAGTTGGCCTGTTAGTCGGTCTGACCAATAGTTTGTCAAGTACAGGTGAAACATGCTCACCCATATTTTAACCACAAATGGTATTTTCTGGGGTCTGCCTGGTTTTGGTAACTTTATCTTACACCAGTCGACACTGTGATTGGGGTCAGTTTGTGGACCAACTGCTTGTAGGTGCTTTAAGGAAATGACCACTTGGTGATTGAGTCAAGGTCAGCTTAGCAGACCAACCACTCATCAAAATGTAAAAGAAAAATGTACCCCCAGGCCATTGAGGCCATTGCCAAGCTTGCATGTTTGCATGGTGTGCCTCTCCCCCAGACATTTCTGTGTGACCCCACACAGTCAACAGTCAGGAAATGGCTCTTTGGTGTGACCCCCTTATGTCTCATCATTCAAGATGCAGGCAGACTCAGCAGTCCTCGGCTGGGTTCCTCCCCATCTTCCTGGCTGTCTACATCTCATGAGTTCCCATCTAACAGGCATGTTTCAGTCAATGTCTGCCTCAGCCATTACATCTGGGGGCAGACCAGGACTAGTTCAACTGGACTCCTCCAGAGTGGGGTCTGGACAGATGAGTTCCTTGAAGAGAAAACGAATTCATCTACAATACCTTGTTTGTGCTGAAAAAGTTTGGGACCCCGGGTGGGGATCGAACCCACGACCTCCGGGT
>JBCAUI010539760.1:0-10882 GCA_038406195.1 Haplosyllis anthogorgicola
AAAGAAAAAGGGGAAACTTACCTTCCCGCCTCCCCCCCCCCCCCCCGATAATACAGAAATGGATGTCATTGGACTTGATACTGAGGTCATGGAGATTCGGCTAAGTCACAATTATAAGGCCATATCTACATTAACAAGACCATGGCCTTTTATTCTGTGCCAATTTTCTTTGACCAAAAAAAGTAATTCACAATTAAAAGACCAGGTCTTAAAAACGTTATTTCTCGGTAACTTCGTGTTGCCACACATTTAAAGACACTAAGCTGGTCACACTCATGTCCGAAAAGATTGTATGAAATTCGTTTATTTTTTATGAATAAATAAATCAAATCAAAGACGTTTTTGTCCTAAAAAGAAGCTGCCTCACCTGGAAATCCTGCTGTTCCTTTAAATGCCGCAAATGGAAACATCCCGCCTTTATTTCCCTTTGCTCCTGCGTAGCCTTTTTCTCCGCTGTCTCCACGACGTCCTTTGGATCCTGTCCCTCCTTTCGGACCTGTTTTGCCCATCTCTCCTTTGTCACCTGTAACAAGATGTGACAAAATTCTAAGATTAGTACATTGGTGGCATGTTACTGAATCACAGACTGAACACAGGTGAATAGACATTGCTTACCTTGCGAACCAGTGCCTCCCTTCTTACCCTTATCACCAGTTGCACCCTTCTTACCCTTATCGCCTGAAACACATAGAATGATTATAATGTTCTTACCAAAACCGCTCAGCTTAATATGACTGTGGACACATAGAACATTCAATGTAATTTTTCAATACGAAAAGTGTACAAAATTCCAAATTGCATTCCTGAGACAGCACTTTTTTCTTCTATAAACAGATATGTTTCTGTAAATTACCCAGGTCACCAACGATTCCAGTTGCGCCTTTTGTGCCTTCTGGACCTTGGTCGCCAACCATTCCAGAGTCTCCTTTTCCTCCGATAACACCTATGTCTCCCTGGCTACCTTTATCTCCACCAGGACCTGAAATATGTCACAGCATGTAATTGAAAGGAATTTCAAATGTTAGATGCTAGAATAAAAGGACGAAGTTTGTGGAAACAATTTGGAGTATCCAAACGGACAGGAATTAAAACTGTATTTCCGTGATTAATGTTAACAATAGCACAACACTGGCCATGGCAGCTCCGTCGGCAAAACGAAGAACCACTGCGAGGTCAATGGATCGATTCTGTCAGAGGTTTGTTCAGGTATTCCCTTCGCGGTCGTCCACTAGCCAGTGACTACTGATTTTTGGACACGGATTAGTCAATTTCAAAATCATTAGTCCGGGTGTATTATGTAATAATAGACCATACATCTTTCATTTCTATCAGGAAACCGACTAAAATTCCTGGTGGGATTAGGTCAGTTACTGAACTCATTCTTTTCTTTTACCTAAACTTTTCCAAATAATGCTGGATCTGTTGGTGGGACTTACTACAGAATTCGCACAAAAAGGTTTCATTTAGAAAATCATAATTAGGATTACGTTACCAACAAATAAATCATTGTTTTGATGTCTGTCCTATCAAATGAGATTAAATTGTAATATTTAGGACTCAGTTTGCCAAATGGGTTGTTGTTATTCCAATCTTGCAAGCGCTTAAAATGCTTAGTTGAAAGTACAAAGTCGACTTTAGCACATCAAGCTGACTGCAGTCAGTAGCCAACCAAAACTTGCAGCTCCAGATTGCTACATAATTTCACTGGGACAAGTTAGATTCGATAGTGACAAGCCTATTTGCAGATATCTTTAAAAGTAAATAAATTATATTAGTACCTTGCATTCCTTGTGATCCGGAATTTCCTTTGTGTCCTATAGCTCCTTTAGACGAGTCAGCAGACGTTGCTGTCCATGAGCTGCCCTTAGTACCCTGCATACCCACATCCCCCTTAACACCAGCTGCACCGGTACACGCTGGGCATGTAACTCCATCCACTGTGATGGTCATAATAAAAGGAAATAATAAATAAATGGAATAACTTTGACTACACCAAATCTTAGGTTTCTATTTGCTTTAATTTCATTTCTGAAGGCGCTTGTGCAAATTCGGCGGCGGACGTTTTAAGTATTTAGAACAGAAACCACAAAGTATAGGTATTGCGAGATCAAAAGCAATACATGTAAAACATTATGCCCTCAGTTGTTAACATGCAGAACATCTATTGTATTTATGCAGAGGTAACATAACATACAAAGGGAGAGAAACATTCAAATTAGACAACGCTATAATGAATTTACAGTACGAAAACGTAATTAAAAGTTTAGCCACAGCACAAATTCCACGTTTATGTTTGCGTATGCAAAAGGGGTGTCTAGAAGTGCGTGCGTGTGTGCGCACATTCAGAAGAACGAGAACAACCAGACAACTGAGGAGATTTGCAGACATGAAACATAGAGTCTACCGTATTCCTTTTGATTATGGCTTCAGGTGACAAGAGTAATTTTTGAGTGGGTGCCAGGATTACTATTGCCACAGCACCAAATTCTGCTTTATTTCTTAGTGCACCAGTTTATCACTTTAATAGTTAAAAAACTGACATTGAAAAGTGATTTAAGGGTAAAAGTAGCATTTTAACACTGAATCATTAAATTAACCTTTGCTCCAAAAGGGGGGGGGGCATAATTAGAGGAAGTACTATATTTAGAGGGAATACGGTACATATTCATGACGAACCAAAATTGTACCATCAAGTTGGTGGTCGGGTCTTACCGTGATAGCATGCCTTAAATCCTCTGTAGCCTGATATGGGAGCATTAATTGCCAGTTCAACCGACGCTACACCTCCGGGCACATTAAATGTAACGGGCTGCAGGTTATCCAGGTTGCAGTAGCTACACATACATATTACACACAATTATTGTTTAATTATATGTAAATATTTAAAATGGTAGGTACCTTATTTACCCGAATTAGGGCACCCTCTCTGATTGAGACACCCCCTCTTTTTGAGACAAAATTAATTAAGCGATTTCTGGTTTAATGCATATTTATCGTATTTTTTGCCAATATCTCGTGAAGGAAGTTTTTTCATCATAAAAAAACCATAATCATTTAAAATGGTCAATTTCTGCACAAGTTTTATGCTAAAGCCACAAAAAAATTAAGGTTTTTCGATTTCTCTAAAAAGGCGCCCCAATAAAATTTGGTCTTGGCACTGGGTGCCTGAATTGGGGTAAATACGGTAGTCTACAATTGAACAAAGTTCTACTTACTCATCTAACTGCGTAGAAGCGTTTGCAGCAAGCTGATCATAGATTCTTAGACATTGACCTGCTACGCAATCTTGCCCGTTCGCACCTGAGTTATCGATGTGAATATCCTAAGATAAGAAATAAGAATATTCTAATCTACACCGTCACAAAATAAGATATATTAACTTACCTAGAATACTTAATCAATTTCACCGTTAATTGGATTAACTTAACTAAATCAGCTATATAATTTGAACTTAGTTTTGTTCAGCTTTACAATAAACACATATGAAGACATATCGTTGAGCATATTCGACATGGAAAAGGTTACATAATAATGCATTCTATCTGAGCAACGTCTTTTAAAATTAAAGAAAAAAGCTCAAATGGACATAACACGAGTATTTCGCTGCATGAAGTTTAATAAATTTGAAAAGCTGTCATAAAAGTACTCCAAACTGTAAAATGTATGTCACCATGTTTGAGTGAGTGCTCCTATGAATATAAATTCACAAAGAAGTTGATATGTGGTATGGATTTTGAAATACTCACTATGAACTCAATAATAATATCATTCGTAGTGGCAACCGCTGGATTTATGTCATAACAAAGACGTTGGCCCCCGGTTAATTCAGTGTAGCTTGGATATCCAGGTGACTCAAATTCTCCGCAGTCGCCAGTGAAAGTCGTCACGGTGAACGAGGGATCTAAAGCACAGGCCAACTGTGCTACTGAAAGAAGAAAACAATATAGTTAACATCCACGTTAACGTTCATTATTCTCGGGCCTGATGGTCCCAGGAAGAAGCTATTAAAGTACCTACATCAAATCCGTTAGTCAAAAAGATCAAACATCTTTTTACAAAGGAAAAATATTATTGAATGAATGAATGAATTATTTATTGTTTATTACGCATTACGATACACTTGTATTAAAAGATACATGTATGGGTTTTAGATAATAATACAATAATGCGCAACAGACTCTAGTTAAGACTTCCCGACGGATCGTTCATCTGTTAAAGTTGCACGGAATGTAGTTCAGAGCAAGTAAAAAAACACAATGCGTAAGGCAAATTAGATCTAAAATGAATCCTATTCCATTCCAATAGGCTATTTAACAAAATTAGTACACTATGCTTTAACTTAAATCAATTTCTATTTTAATTTACCGCACTTATCACATAAATTAGTCTGCTCCCTCAAGTTCATTGTAGGTAACATGGAATAGTAAGTAAGGAAAACATACCTGCCGTCAAAGAAGCATTGAAGAATATAAGACACGTCAGCAGGAGCGACCAAAACGGCCACATATTTCCTGAAAATGTACCATGCGTTCAAAATATATTTACAGTACATGCCTCTTAATCCGACGTTAAAAGCTATTCGTGTATAAAGTTAGATCTGATGATTAATAACAAATCTTTAAATTTAAATTTAAGTTAGAATAATTTCATCAGCATGACAGATAGCAATGATATTCAATATTATAAACATGTTGCCGAAACTATTACATCAAATTACAATACAGGTTTGGATCTATTCGAATTTCAGTTGAATTCCGATCTAATACCGGTCATCTAATAACTAATTCGCGATCCACCTGGAGATTGGCTGCGAATAGCAATTTCTAATCCTTTGAGAGAAGAGTCTGTACCTGTGAGAAGATGAAACTCTAACGTTCTCTCCGAATTGTCTTGTTTCAGCGTTTCAATCTAATACGTCATTTTACAACAGCTGAACCTAGGGGAAGACGAGATAATTAATTTGAGAACACAATTAAATTTTGTTCACAGACAGTGACAAATTTACTTGTGAATCTGAATTTAAACATTACAAAAGTACAAGTCAGATCATTTGATTTCTAACTGGTGCATATATTCAGCAATAAACCATTTCCTCATAAGACGAAATTGACTCATACTGTGATAATAGGAACTCAGACTGTGTTGTTCATGCGCACCCAAATACAGCGCGAATTTCATAGCATTTCTATTAACAAATCATTTCTTCCTTCAATTTGTCGCATTTTTGAAACTTTATTTTGAATTATTTCGAGTAAAAAAAACTTCATGCGCAGGCTGGCCTGACCGCTGTCCGAAAACAATGCGTAAATTTAAGATATAATATTGTGCTGAAACACCATACAAACTAAAATCACAGATACCTTCACAACAAGCAAATCTCAGCCATACTTCACAAAGTTTAATCTTATACCGTTTTAAAACTCTTTTTTACTTCTTTATAAAATTACTTGCCTCTAAATATAAAATACAGTGCATATGGGAGGAACTATGACAAGATATTTGCTTACCTTTCTATATTCCTTTGGTAATAGGAGCTTCTCTATTTTCCAATAACTAAATTAATCACGTGGTAAATTTACCTTCCACTAGAGATAGGAGTTGAAAATAATCCAGATATGCAAATTAAAAATTGGGCGGTAAACTAATGGCTCAAGGGCTGTTTCTATTTGCCCCGGGTACTTGGACTTGATTTTTAATTTTGACAAATAAAAACAAACGAATTGAAGACATGATTGAACGTTTGTAAGATTTCCAGATTAAATAGCCGAAAACGTTGGAATGAAAATACATTTTCAATGACGTCAATGAAACAGTCAATTTGATTGGTGCACATTTACCACATTTGCATCATAACGCTCTTAATTTTACATTTCAAGAAAGGAAATTGATTTTAAGTACTGCATTACAAAGTAAAATATGTTTTCCGCAAGTTTGGAATGTATCTTAAGACAAATTACAGTGAATGAAACTTAACAGAGTGAAAAGTTTCTTCCCAGAGTTAATTTTCATCGAAGTCCTTTGCGGAAATGTCTCCTGCCCGTAATTAACTGATTTGAGGAGTTATCTTTTGATTCTCGCAATTCCACACTTTAAAATGTTATTTGTCCATTTCAAACGGGGAGCATGTAATAAATTAGGGACGTTTACAACTACACATTCCCGTTATTTTTAACACACTTCTGATAACATTGTAAATTAAAATTAAGAAATAACATTTTTATACAGTGTTACAATGTTGAGGTATGTCGATTTTATTGCACGTCCACTTAGAAATGTATTTTTCCAAAAGCAATGATTGTCCCTACAATATCCCTCCTCCTCTCCTGCTAAAAATCACGTGAATCTGTCCTACTTTATAGTTTTAAGGTGATATGGAACCCAAGCAGGATTCAGATGAGTATTATACCAAAGTATAACATTAAATAGTAACAAATGAATTCAGGTTCAACTAAGAATATGTTCTTAGTAATCAAAGAATAAAGGGATACCATTAACATTGGTCTCTGTGGGCTTTTAATTTTTTAACTTTCAAGTTTAATTGTGCAAAATTTTCAAAAGTCATTTCGTACGTAGAGTCTAATTTTTTTTATCAACTTAAAATTAATAGAAAATAAACAAGTTTGAGTAGTTTACAGACCAAACGTTCTTGTGCAATTTGCAGGTACGTCTGACCTGATTCTCAACAAAAGGGATATACCCTTGTTATTGCATCAAGAATTGATCGTTGAAGCGCCTTACGAAGGATACTAAGATACATTCAACCGTGCCTTTCGTCTCTCCTTAGTTAGCTATTGTACCAAATCGGAAATGGTTTTAGTGTAGACTAAAGAAGTGTCGCATAAATAGGTGTAATAAATTCTCTATAACATAAAAAATGTAACTGAAAGATTTGGATGTGGACAATGTAAGCTATCAAAAGATTTTCATACAAATGGAATATTTTTGCATGAAAAACAAAATAAATTAGACTACAAGAAATACGACACTGCATTGAACAATCACTTCGCTATTAAAAATGCGTTGCAATTTTCTCCACACATGGTATGCGCTTTTACATTCTCTACCGCTGATCACGGCGAGTTTCTTTTATTCTGCATAACATCTCATCTTTCCTCTTTCCAAGGCAAATGTGTATATAACACCAAATTCTTCAACGACGTCTTACAATAATTGTGTCGAAAACTTGTATAATACTTAAATAATTCGACCTGGTGCTATACAAGAGTGACTAATTAATTGAACTTATCAACACTGGCGGAGCCGGAATTTCTCATTGGGGACGTCGACATCTTGAGGTGGGACACCTATCTAAATTGTCCCGCAAAAATCGCCGAAAGCCCTACGAAATTTAACGCTGTACGAAGGGACATGGGATCGGCCCTTGAACACCTCCTGGTTCCGTCAATGCAGCAAGGCTACATTTTTAGAATCACGTTACTTTCTAATGTCTCTTGAGAATTTGAGATAAAGATATAAATAAGATATAAATTCTTAGATTTTGTCAACCTAGACTAGAATTTCTAAGATGCATAAACCAAGGGCAAGTGTTATACGTTTCAGCAATTTGGAAGAGGTGAACAACACATCTTTCTACGATTTGCCTTTTGCCCGATTTTAAGCATCGGCCGAAATTAAAGCCCTGAGGCTGACATTAAATTTAATACTGTATATTTTAGACTTTTTACCAGATGGTTTGCGAATTTCAGAGAAGATTTGGATAGAAAAATAAAAGAATCCGCGATTCCGTAAACGTAATACAAGAAGATGTAGCCCTGGACTATTTGGAGTAACTTTGCCCAGGTACAGGTACAGGAAGATATATAGTTAAACAATGTAGATTAAACAATGTAGATTAAATTAGAGTTAAACGATGTAGATTAAATTATTTTAGTTTAATCTGGAATAATTTACTTGCAAACTTAATATGAAATTTATACACATAGAAGTTTGATCCCATCTGTGTAATGTGCGGGACCATCCAAAATTACGAAATGAGTGAATCTCCTATTGATTCCATCAAAGTTTAAGTAGACAAAATGCACTTTTGGAAACAAGGGGTTAATATCGCTGAAAAACCTGTTTCGAAAAACGCAGATAAATTGGGCCGCTGGGTATTATCCACAAAGTAAATTAAATGATGCCCGTCTGGTGGAGCCAACAAACTGAAAAAAAATAAACCGGTTTTGTTGCCAAGACCTTTGGTAAACAATACCAATGTATTTGCTTTTTACAATTTTATTGAAAATGATAGATCACTGCATCTTGTCAGATTTTAGAAGATTGATTTCAAAGAGCGTCATTTCGTTTAATTTTTGTATGCAAATTAACATCACGTGAAAGTGTCCACTGCTTCTGCCATTATTTCCATACATCGCACAGCTATTTTTCTGATAATGGAGAAAATCTGCTAAGTAAAATCTAAAAGAGGTAAGTTAAAATTTAACCTTATAATTGCAAAAGTGGTAAGTGTTAGAACAATTCTGTATTTCATCTGTAGTTTTTATTTTTCATAATTTGTGACATGACTAAATAGAATCTCGAGTACTCTGTAATATCTTTTATGGTACTTGTCACAAAAGTACCTAATTCCCCAACAAAAGTTGTCATTGTTTGCCAATTGAAGACAAAGCCACACAATTCGATCGTGGGGAATTTTTCGTCATTGCCCAATACTCAAAGTTTGACTGATCTATCAGTGACTGATTACATGTCGCTCAGATAATAAGAACTATTAAAATTGGATAAAACATTTCCGTTATTGTTTTTGACTAACATCACAAATTCAGTACAAATTATCATTCTGTTTACTCCATATAAACACTAATAAATTATTTGAATCTTAACATCTATTTAAAACTAGATAGTGGTATTGGTGTCTGAAGACAAGAACTCGAGAGCCAACATGGCTCCGAACAACACACTATTCGTTTTCTGTTTCTCGATCCTCATCGCAGTCGCATGGTCACAGCCAACAGGTAAGACGCAATTTACGATTTGTAAATTTCCATATTGGTGGTTGAGTCCCATTTGTATCACGATTATTTCTCTACACATAAGGATATCAGTAACAAAATATGAGTTAGTTACATCAGTTTGTATTGGGTTTGACCCTCTTTGTTGAATCAGAATTAAAAAAGATATATGTGTAACAAAAACAAAAACAAAATAAAAACAAACAAAAAACCCCCCCCAAAAAACAAACAATAACCTTTTTTTCTTGCAATTGTGTAAAACGTCCATACTTTATCTTGATGGTTGGCTCTACGCCGTTATCTTTTAGAAAATATCTTAATCACTATTGAATGTCTTAATCACTATGTATGTGTAGAATCCTGTCCAGGAGGGTACCCGGTGCAGACCCCAACACAAGACACGTGCAAATGTTACAAAATATTTCACCATAGGGAGGCACCAAATCCGCCTCCAGGGTTAACCATGGCGTGGATGACAAAATACTGGTATTTGAGAGTGAGTAGAAAGAACGATAAAATGTACGAAAAAAAATCCTTTGTAAATCCACCTTCAGGATTTTACTTCATATTCACAAGTATCAATTGAGGTTTGCTATTTTGAGAGAATTGATTTAATTGATTGATTGAGGGAACCAGGAGGTGTCCACTGTATAGGGGACGTGCGTTCTCCCCAACAATCTACATTTCTTCATTTTCACGCAGTTTTTTTTTAACCAATTTGTACGTTAAAATTAGGCCTTGCGCATCTCAAAATCCTAGATCCCCCATTCTAATTCTGAATGGATTAAGACTGGGAGATACAGAGGCATTAATTAGAACAACATTTTTCACACAGTTTTCCTTTTCCCATTTTCTTTCTGCAGTTTTAACTGATTTCTGAAAAATGATGACACAGAATACACTTGTAAATTTTTAGTAGTTGAACGCATCGTATAGTTGTTTCAGACTCGTCAGGCTTAAATTTTGAAGTTTGAAGTTTCTTATTGTTTACATGTAGGAATGCCATGATGATGTACTCGGAGGTGAGCCGGCATCAATACAATCGGCTTCGGAGTATGCTCTACTTCAAAGTCTTCTTGCCAGTGAACCCCAGGTCACAGCGGTAAGTATCCTGTCTACTTTAAAAAGCAATTCAAATGACAAGAGGCGATGATCGTTTATCAAGACTATTTAGCCACGTAGTGCCCAGAATAAAATCAAAGGATAACCTATTTCTAAGTGTAAATTGGCTCAGCATGTTAAGTAACAATGATGCGTCAATGGACGACACTATTTTAGCCGCAAGTTATGTTATGCCCATTGCGAGACCCTGGGGAATTTCACACACAAATTTTTTACTATTTCTAATTCAAAATCTCCGATCATTTGAAATTGTAAGAGGAATGCTTATTTTACTGCTGCATTAACATACTCGGACGAGTTCCTGAGGAATGAGATAACTTCATGTACAATTACTGCATTTCTTATTTCAGGGGAATTACTGGGTATTCGGAGTCGATTGGCCGGTGCAAAACGGCCTCCTTCCCAAAGAGTCAACACACGATAACCAATGGATCGAAAACTGGGGTACTCCTCCGGATATAAATACGGTAAGTTTTGTTTGTTTGCACGCAAGTATTTAACACCAATGTTATTTGTAAATCTGCTGCGATATGGTAGCTGGGCTGAGCGTCATGTAAAGGTAGCTAATTGCGTGTATATCAGATCAGTGTTGCTGCTACAGCGAGAAAATGTTCCTCGAAAATAGCAGAAGGGGTCGAAGGTGATCTCCAAATTTCAGCATTGTTAAACTGGTGCATCCTGGGAATACTCGACTTACAGTGGTTGCCAGAGATGTGTCAACGGACAGACTTTGATTAGAGCATCCGCTAGAGTGCGTAGACTGCAGGCAGAGTTCCACCAGAGGCAGC
>JBCAUI010539771.1:0-10881 GCA_038406195.1 Haplosyllis anthogorgicola
ATTTCCATTTGAATAATTGACATTGATATGCAATGCTGCCATCTGTCATTGCTAAGAGTTTTTCTGCCCAAACCAAACCTCGCCAAGAATTTTAAAGAACTGTTTCAAGTGGTGATACAAGTTGTAAATTACAGGATTACAAATGTTTAAGAAGTGCATAGATAATTTCACACAGTGAATTTAACCATTCGCATCGGTTTCAAAGCTGTATGGAGGGGCACTTACTGAAAAGAAAAAGTTAAATGTATTCCTAGGTGATCAATATTTCAGGAGAGTAATTGCTCCACTCAATTAATTGTAACATCTCCTCTCTTTATGTACATATAGAAGCACAATTACATTGTTGCCAACCTGTATCAATTTGCTCTGCGGCTCAAAAAAGTAACATAAAACATGGCAGTTATTGCCAATGGAAATCATATTAGCGTGAAAGGTCAACATTGTTTTGACTGATTGGGCAAAAAATCGCCAATTTAGCTGGCACAAAAAGCAAGAAATGCAAACAAGTAGGTTTGGAGGCAAAAACGGGAGTACGGCAGTTTAGCAATCAAAAAGTAACAAAGCTACAGGGAGGAGGTGCTAAAGCAGCAGAATACATTCAAGAGGCGTGTTTAACATTTTATTAAGTATGAAAACTGCACAGAAGAAAAAATAAATTGAGTTTCTTCCCATTTTAAATACACGTAAGGCGGGATCATGAAAGATACCAAGACAAGCCTAATAGGCTGCCGTAAATACTGTATAGTCTCTTTATGGAACTGATGTTACATTAGTAAAATGTTTTATCTCGTTTTATTCCTTGAACGGAAGGCAGGAAAGTTTATCCTTTTACCTCAAGAATGAATGTTAAATATTCTTATTAAGTTTCCTTCCGTAAGGGGCAGTAACCAGTAGGCAACGAAGAAAGCTTGCGGGTATCATTGATACAAAGAGCCATTAGATGGCTGGTTGGTAGACAATAAAATTACTGCAATTCGATCTACGTTCAGTGCTCTTGATTTATTCTTTCATTGTAGATCAACACCTGGTGCTGTAAAGCCCATTACCAGAATGAATTTACTCCGCGTTGCATATCTTTTAGCAATGCCTTCTCTAAAGGTTTTAAATGTTGCGTACATATGATAACGTCTCTTATTGCCATATGTTTACCTAATGTGAGCATTGTAAGTGTTTCATTGTTAAAAATTTGAGATTGATATGATTGAGCCAAGTAATGATCCTTTGTAAGCAAAGATGGATCCAATATACGAGATCAGTGCTCACGGAAATTACCTTCAAATAGAAACTACTACACGCAAACTTCCATTAATGGCTTTGATACAATCTTCTTTAAACGTGCCTTTATTTCAATGGAGGTTTACACTTTACTTTAAATTGTTTTGAGCTTAAAACCCAGGTAAGACATGTTTGTAATAACAAGTGGAGATATAATTTGAGGTACCTGGTTTAAGGGCCTGGGATTTTTGTGGTGTGTTGGGAGATGCTGGCTCCCAATCGCATAACTGAGTTATGTAATAAGGACCTCTTAGCAGGCCCAATCAGCCCTGAATCCCTGGGAAAAAGTGGGATATTTCTCCCAGACAGCTCCCCCCAGGGTTAGTATTGTTCGGGAGCGGGTTTTTAAAAAAATTGACAATACTTGATTCAGGGCGCCTTTAATACAGTATAGAATGTCACTTTGTCATTATGATTTTATTAAAGAGATTTCCGTGAATTATGAAAAGATTGCTGAAGTTTACACCACGCTGCTGCAGCCGTATATTATAATGTGCATATGCTTAGCCTTTTTGTAGCGATTCTTTCATGTTATCCAATTGCAATGAGTGCATTAGATATCATTGGCTGTGGGTCGTGTATATAAAAAGAGTAATTTTGCTATCAGATTGACATTTACGTTTTTGCAGCTCTTGAAGGTACATCTTGCTACTAAATAACTTCACTCAGCAGTGTATGCTTAGACTTGACTTGAGCAAGGCAGCTACGTTTCTGCTGTTCAACAGTTTAATAAACGCAGCGAGACTGACAATTATTCAGTTCAGTTGTTTAAATAGTTGTTTTTCCGAACGATTCTGACGATCTTTTTCCTCTTAGGAAAAGGAAGTAGTTTTAGAAACCACAACACTTCTACGTGAACTTGACCCGACACGAAAGACCTGCACTTTTTCATCGAACGTAGAAGATGATTTACTGAGCTTATATTGATACTTTGTGTAAAAAGCAGTAACGCTTCCAAAAAAATCTGTCAAAGATGACACTTTGTTCTCAGACCTATTTTCCATACAGCAATATGGAATTATATGATGAAAATGATACATCATATCAAGCTAATGACACGAGTGGGACCTATGGTCAGTTTGGACAGTCGAGGAACTATAACAATGAACAGTATCCGAGTTTTCCTCCGTTTGATTTGGAGAAACTTTTATGGAATGAGTATAACGATGGCAAAGGAGCGCAGCGAAACAATTATGCCGTTTCCATGAGGATGAAGCTAGATTCTTACAGTAGATATTTACAGGTGGTTAATTTGTCACACCTTCAACATCAGTCTTCTGCCGCTTATCAGGTTAGTGATGAATTTTAAATTTCTTGAGCACAGTGAAGTATTAATTTTAAAATAAATATTTAAATTGTATTGGTTAAATAAAGAAGTCAGCAGATTTTCTTAATTCTGACTGTAAATACGGGTGTCCTCAAATTACAATAAGCCAGTGTTAGCGTTGTGTAGTTATCGCACAATACAGAGTTGCTCATTGTCAACTACCACCACGCAGTTGGTGTATTTATCTAGAGGCGAACGTTGTGCGTTTAATATTACTGAAACTACAGTAATCCTTCCAGGGCACACATAATAAAGCAGTGCACGAAATAAGCACTCGCCCGGCCGCCACGGCGACCTGAGATAGGTTCGGGCAACCTAAGTTTAAATAGTGCTGGCACTTCAGGGCAACCCAAATTTTATCGCAACCCAAGTGTAGTGTGAAAGATAACAACAAAATACACAACAATTTGTGCTTATAAAACCTGTCAAAAATTTTGGGGACCAGTCAATTTTGGTTCGGGCAACCTCATTGTAAAATTAGCTGGCCCTGTTGGCAACCTGAACTTTTACATTATTTCGTGCACTGATAAAGGAGAGAAAAGATAATGATGTTTTGAAAGTTTATGAATAACGAGGATAAATAAGACTAACAATAATCTATTCAGATATATAAGGATGATAATTCTGAGATATTTTATTCAAAACATTCCAAAAGACTACATTGGATAACCCTCAGTTGATTTCTAAAGAGAGTTAGTGAAATGTATCTTCACATTAGGCTAAATGTAGTTGTGTTTCTGCTCGCGTGAAAAGCACAGCATGAAAATCCCGCTGTCCTTAACTGTACTTGTTACCTACTTTGCTGCTACTAATGTGCCTAAGAAAATTTATCGTCAGGAAAAGTTTGTCTTGTGCCGTACGCGCGATAAGGTGTGAGCGCTGAAGAGGTTCCAGGGACCGCGGTATCGCAGTACAGTCACACGTGTCACCATTTACGCGCGCAAAGCGTCGCTCAGTCGGGTCAATAACACAAGCTTCTCGATGCTTTGTTTGTGTCACGTTTATGTATTGATATTGACAAGAATTTATTCAATATATTTTCAGAATGCAGCGTCAAGCACAACACCACCAGAGGGAGTCCATGCAGACAGTATCAATAACAACCACATAGGTTAGTACAAGTCATGTTTTCCCCTTTTTATTTTCAATATTTAATTTTTAAATTATTGGTAATTGATATTTATAATGAGGTTATTAACTAGTGGATACGCGTGTTATGTAATTTTAGAATTATCGCGTATTGCGTAATCTTAGAATCACAAGGATTAAATGTTTTCTTGTAATATAAGCTCTGGGCTGTATTTTGTTGGGAACAAATCCAAGTTTCTCCGTCTAGATAGATTATCAAACGCGATCGTACGGTTTCCACATAACAGTTTAGAGCAGCTGAGAAGTTTTCTCGCGAGTTCAGTCCGGGTGTATTGCTACATTTTAGTTATCAATTATGTCAATGATTGTTTCCAGAAGTAACAAGCCGCAATTTTTTTCAACCACAATAGATACATATATTAACAATATCAGTCATATTAAAGCCGCCATCAGTTCATTTGAATGAATATCACACGTTTTTGTACATGTTTCGCTGTTGTTGCGCTCGATAAAATTTTGGTATCGATAAGTCGTAATGCCTCAAGCTCTGTGTTGTTACTCGAGATGATTTAATGACTCCGAAATGATCTCTTCTTTCTGACGTAATGAACAAGTGCACAGCAAGGTAAAGTGGTATCTACTGTTAAGAAATAAAGATGTTCAAATCAGTATTCGACCTAAGACGTAAAGGCACCAGAAACTAAATTTCACCGCTCATCCATTACAAGAAACAGTGTTCAGTTTTACTGTAAATAGATGGAACACGGTTTTCTGAAATTTTTTGTGAAAAATTTAAAGTAACTTGCGAGTCCATCAAGGTTGTTCTGAGGTCAAACTAAGTTAATAGCTTGTTGCGACTTCAGCAATTGTTGCCTTTGCAACCTAATCCTGAATGTATTTTGATATCAAAAATGTGCGCGTGACCTATTCTATTCCATTCAAATCGCACAATAAGAAAATACAGTGAGCAGTACAAAGGAGGTGCCGGCCATAACCTACCATTTTGTGAATCCAGTTTTACAGGCCTGAAAAACAGAAATGATCCCACGCAAGAGAAACCTCGTGTCTTCCAAGAGCAGAGAAAACAACGATTTCGTATTGAAAAATCACAGCCATTTTTAAATCATTCACTGATGATTTACCAACATCGAATGCAAATTAATCCCCAGCCAGAAACATATCTTGCTCTTCCCGTTTATTGTAGAAAAGAAAAACTCGACAACTTTCATCAAATTTTAATTTAACGTTTATAATTTAAAAAAAAAAATGTTTCTGTTAAATTATGTATGGAAAAGTAGGTGTAACAAACCAACCAATCATTGAGACTAAACAGTTTATTAGTTGATTGGAGTAGCTTAAAGATTGAAAGCGAAAGATGGTTTGAATCGTTTTGCGGATGCAAGCGCAGATGTGACAAGCTTTCCTCTGCAGGGTCCTTGCCGGAGACTTGTAAATGATAAGATCGCTTTCAGTTCATAGGGAATGTTTAAAAACGATAAACCGTAAGATTAATATATTCAAAATATTTAAATAAATGGCCGGTGACAATTGCTACTGGCATGTAGATATTTCTGTCCTTATTACGTAAGTAAAATATTCAGTATTCTAAGAAGACCTGATGGTCATGCATTCAATACAAATTGTATGGGCCTATTATATGGCGTGGTTCTTTTCTTGGGGCTGCAACGCTCTATTGAATAAGCAAGCTCTGCACGGAGTAAGGTGTCACACTTGACTCCACACGGGGATCAGTAATTATGTGTCGCAGTAAATCTTCACAAGGGTATTTGGCAACATCCGATATACCACAAGACCACGTAACATGGTATACCAATGCACTCATTTAAATTGAGGATGTAGTTAATCAGCATTGACATACTCGAAGCCTGTGTAGCTTTGGACCTTGATCCTTCTGCACTCTTTGTAGCTGAGATGAAATATTGACACAAAGTGATAAAATTACGTAACATTATTTACTTTGCCGGAGAAGAAAATAGATAAGTAACATTCGCTGCTTCACGTTTGCTCGCAGGCTCTGTGCAATACAGTGCATGATTTACACTGTGATCAATGTTCTTCGTGGAGTTGTACCATGATATAAATCGTTGTAGCGTTGAGACAAGTTTAAGCAATGATCCGGAGGTTAAATGGTACTGCGACTAGATGGCGTTTGCCGGATGTACCAACCATTCGTTTCTGTCTTCAAGATAGTATCTATAACACATATTTTACGAGGACAACACAGCGAGTAATTTTGAAAATAACGCTGTAAATATTTGTAAGTCTAATACAGTAGTAGACCTTTACTTGGTGAATATTACATTGCGCGTATAATTGAGGTGAAAATTGAGGTAAAAAATCATAGTTTGAACCTCAGAACCAGCCCAACCGACAGTACCGGCGCTCTCCAGACGAGGACCTACGGCCTCGCAGATACCCTGTGGAAACGAGTGTCTGTTAGTGAATTAGTCTAATTGCTTCGTGCCTTACATATTTCACGGCATTTTTCGGTCTTTGTAATGACACCAAGGCCTTAGACTGATATCCAGGCAAGGGCTACCTGATATTTGGTATAATAAGGCTGTGGTTTGGGAGTATGAATGTTGCACCGGTGCAAGTAGATCAGAGAGCATGCGTGGTACAGTGTAAGGTATGCCACATGGCACTGTTCAGTTGTTGTGAAGGATGGAAAGATAAGAAAATAATCCAGGATGTACCTTGGTTGCACTCAAATCAATGGATTCGTGGCAATACATATTTGTGGCTATTTTGCTACAAATAGCAGTTGAAGCCTAGTTATTATTGAAGAAACCACTATGCAGGAATTTTTGAGCTATATGCTTCCTAATACATTGCCACCGCCACCGTCTTCTCCCATCAGTGAGTTTTCTTTCTTAACTTTTTGTTTGTAGCACATTTTCTTGTGTACATATTATCTTGTCAACGTTCTTTATGTTTATTGACGCTGACTTTTTCTGGCTAGTATGAGTCATACTTTTTGCAAGAGGTTAACCATGTTAGCTATATTTTAGGAAAGAGTACACTGTATGTTTTTCTCTATTATTCCAAGATACTTGTTTTTTCATTCGACTTCATATTGATTTTGAAAGAAGATTGTAACTTGTATTTTTGCTTAATTCACAAAATGTGAAGCTTGGGACAAAATATTAAATCAAACATTTTCAAGTAACTGCGAACAAGATAGCTCTTCGGGTACAAAACTTGTAATTTGCGATAAATTCTAAGCGCTAGGCTTTTAAATAGCGAAAATACACAATGACATTTTGTCTACACGGTAGAGTTTTTATGATTTTGAAAAGATGAAGGACACCGATAAAAGAAGTACCGGGTCCTGAGTTAATTTGTCAGTTTTTTAAACTTAAAATACTCGAAGGAATCGGAAACTGATATTCGTTAAAACTTTTCATATTGTTGAAAATTAATTAATTTTGCTAGAACTTTCCAATTCTGCTTTAACTAATATGCAAAACACCATTTACAATTGTTAAAATTATAAAAGTATGTTTTTCTGCTAATAGGTAATTAAAATTTATGCAGCTTAAATTAAATACAGTTAGCAATTTCAATTCGTTACCGCGATAACTAACGACATATATATTTCACTGTAGGTCCACTGAGTAGGCCCATGTCGGTACCAGCACCAAATGCGGGACTGTACACTGGAGGACACCATCCAAGCAGGCAGCCAGATCATCCTAATAACCTTGGCATGCATGGGAATGGAGGGGGTGCCAGCAGCAGCCAAGCGGGTGCAACCAGCGGAATGGTGTCCCCAAACAACAGCTCGGGCAACCAAGTGTCCAGCACTAGTCCCTTGGTTATCCCTCAGCCTGTAAAAATCCGCCCACCCAAAACATACCACTGCAGAATGTGCGACCAGGTAAAGTCTTTTTCTATCTTCTTGCTTCTGTGTGTCGTATTTCTATTTAATTGTCGATTTATAAATTGAAATACAAAATGAGAATTAAGAAGGTGACATAATATCATACCAAAAATTTGACATCTTGTATCGATAATTGTTTTTAATCTTTGCACATATGCACATTTTCACTAAATTAATATAGACATAGATCTTTAACATAAAGTCTAACATTTTAAAATAGGCTGCACTCTAGGTTGATGACAACACAGGCAAAAACGTATTTGTATGCCTACACTCATATGCTGCGAAAGGTGACAAAGGGGAAAAAATAAATTGACTCGTAATCTGGTGTCGTGGGTTGCACTTTCAGATTTTTAACTTGCATTTGCTGGTTTGTGTGTGCTTGTAAAAGCGGTAGATAGTCTATTTATTTAATTAGATTTAGTCTGAAAAGGGAGAGTTATCCTTTTCATATATAGGCCTACATATTCCTGTCCCGATTTTTGATGGCAACCATGCAAAAAAACCCAATGTATATAGTGGCAGCATTATATTCCTACTACAAAACTATGTACAGCTATCATCTAGTGAATATGGACCGAATTCGGAAGCAAATATGACTGATATAAACGCGTAGGATTGAACAAATGCAATAAATTCCTAAATCTTTTCAAAGTACATTTCCCGTGAGATGTAAAACAGGTATGTTAATTATACATTTTGTAATTTAACGTTGCGGCTATACACAACATTTTTATTGCGTTTCAAAAGAGAGTCTTGGATGTTTGTTCAAATCTCATATGAAATACGCACAGTCTATCCTACTGATAAGGACTACAACATTTTGCTATATTCAATAAAGCATTGTGATTTTATCGTCAAACCAGACATTTCCTCCCTGGGCATCACTGTTTGTTAACTCATCAGGGACATGTATTATATTCTAACTAATAATACCTGTGTCAGCAGGGGCCACTTCCACCTCGGCATCAGACCGTACAGGTACCGTGTATTGGGAACATTATTGCTTCACGTCAACAACAAATTCTAGTGTAAATAAGGATCGTGCATCTATATTTGGATCTTGTAACGCTGAAATCCTTTGTTGGTAACCAAAGCCCCACATTACCAGGTGCCCTCAAATGTTCAGTCCCAGTTCAACCTTAATTTAAATTAATAGAAACCTAATCAAAATGAAAGATTTCTTAGGTAACATTACCAAATTCTAGTTAGCATTGTGCATAAAAGGATATTTCTCATCTTTCCTTTAATTTCATTTTCAATGCCAAAGGTACGAAGTTTAATAGATTTTGAAATTCTTAACATATCACGATCATAGGAACAACAACTGACATTGCGCCTGCGGCCTAAACAGAGAGAAACGGCTTTGCAGTCAATATACTCATATATTCATTACTCATTGTAAAGAATATTAGAAAATACATATTTATATCCTTTTCAATGTATACAACTTGCAGAATACGTATTTACGTAGATCTCTCTGCACGACCTAAGCTGGGAATATGCATGTAACCCAAAACCTTTTTTTAATTAAAAGTGAAACATAGAAGTGCGGCGTAAATCTAATATTGTCTAATTCTTGCACTGTATTGTTAAAGGTAAACTCAGTGGACGTATAAGTTTCTAACGAAAAAAGTGTGCGCGCATGTGCGTTACAGCCTGTAGGGTCATAGGACATACTATAAAACTATGCATGCACTGTTTTGGAATATACCCAGTCTAATCACACACGAACCTTAGAAACTTATACCTCCAGTAACATGCATTTAAACTGGTTGTAAATGTGTGGTCAGCTTTAATGGGGAGTTAAGCTTGGACACTGGTTAGGTTAACAGTGGAGATATAAGTTTCTAAGGTTCGCACATGATTCGACTGGGTTTATTCCAAAACAGTGCACGCATAGTTTTATAGTATGTCCTATGACCCTACAGGTTGTAACGCACGTGCGTGCACAGTTTTTTCATTAGAAACTTATATGTCAAGTGCGTGTACATTTTTATAGTTGTCCTATGACCCTACAGGTTGTAATGCATGTGCGCGTACAATTTTTTAACCAGAAAAGTATACGTTCATTGACAGTAATTACGCCTTATGACCTATTGTAATCAGGGTTGGTGAATGAGTAAACGTGATACGCATGCAGTCTACTGCAAAGACCGCAATATTATTCACAGGTCTCGCTTTTCAGAAGCAGAAGAGAACAGTTTCAGCATTATTATATTTGAATGCAAATGTTAGCCAAAATAAGCACTGTTCACGTGAAATCATTTGTGCAATATTTCTGATAGTCAGCTTAAAATTGCAAAGAGCATCACACATATAATCACAGAAATATAACTTTATCGTACTTTTCTCGAGGTATTGAGAACCAGTATTCAGGTTTTGAGCGCTTTTTGTATGACTCTATGGGGCAGGTTTTGGACACCGTTTTGTTGATGGGTACACCGATGCGCAGACACAGGTAGAGCGGAGGGTCCTCAAACTGCGCTGCCGGCTTCGGTACCAAATCTACAATAAAGATACAGAACATACAGAATTTGTTCTTAAATTTATGGGCATTCATGATGATTTTATTCAAAAGCTAAATTTTAAATCATTAAATTGGTGAGTGCACTCTAGAAAGGTTATACAGAGATATAGCGATGTTATCAATGTATTTTACATGTACTACATATCAGTTACACGGTTACATCTGGATTAACGCAATTCATTAAACCAAAATGTTTGTAGCAGAACACTGAGCATGCAATTTTCCCAAGAAATTACCTTGCAGTTTTAAAATTATCCCCAAAGTGTAATAATTCACAGCCCAGTGCCACAGATATTTTGATTCAATGAATAACATTACACGGGTTTACGCAAACTGATTTTACGCAAAATATAATAGACACCTTTATAAATAAGAAAAGCAGCGGATACTGATCGCGTTTAATCACAAGTTGCAGACCACATCCCATATGAAACCAATTTCCATTAAAACTTTTCATAACTGTCATTACTGCGTAAATTGGAGGTGAATCTTGGATTAAAGAAGAGGATTGGGCACTGGTCAATGAAAAATTAAGCCTCGCGCACTAAATCGATGGCACCTATGGCCAATAGAACATTTTTATGGGGTAGGGGGACGGGGAAGGGAGTGGGGCTGGTACCTCAGGAATTTAATTATTATTAATTTATTTATGTCGACTAGCATCAATCGGTTGTGAGGTGGAGTGAATGCACAGAGTAAGCGAAAGCTTTAAATTCATTCTATAACGTTTTATTCCTTCTCTGGACATCAGTTTAC
>JBCAUI010539782.1:0-10881 GCA_038406195.1 Haplosyllis anthogorgicola
TGACGCAAATTTTTCCTACCTCTTCAATGTATCACCATCAATGCACGCGCAACATAGAAGCTGCTGCCACGAGCAGCGTCTGCGCTTGATTATGCCCCCTGCAAACGTTATTTCATTATGTTGACAAAGGTGCTGACTTTACTTGGGCTTTACTAGAAATTCAGTAAGCTGAAACCAAATAAAAAGAATTAATATACATTTCAATAGCTTTGCTCCGTTTATGTATGGGAACGTCTATCGGGTCTGTTTGTTTACAAACAAAATTCTAGTGGTTCCTTTTTAGGGTTTGATTGCAACAAATTTATTTTGAGATATTCGTCTCAACTTACGATATTATTTTTGAAATTGCATTTGAGTTTGCTTGTTAGCACTTATTCCAGATAAATTATTATTTTAAAATGTGTATCTTACAACACGTTTCACCCAGTTTAATCAGGCATCCCTGGAAATAGAATAGCATAAAATAGAATAACTCAAATCAAGAAAATCTTAACAAGTTGATAACGTTTTGAAACAACAGAATTCCATACCGTGCTATTGATGGACTCAAAAAAATAACGTAAAATTCTAGATATATTGACACTGTTTGACTGGTTTTCTTTAAATTTCTGAGAGAAGTAATGTGAAAGTGAAATAGACATTATATTTCAATTTCACGTTAAAAGACTTTTTTGCACATCTATCCTAACTAGAAAATATTGACATTGACCATGCAGTATCTGCGTATTTCCATCACAGAGGTAGCAGTTTTCATCTGATGCTAAGTGTAAAGAAACAGTAAGCAATATGGCTCATTAACGATAAGAAGTGAACGTTTTGTGTAAAACAAGTAGGAACTTCAATAAATGTTATCTTTTCTTTCTTCTAGTGTTTTGATCTGTGAGACGTTCTTAAGTTACCGTTGTGCTTTTATGACGCAACAAGTTCAGTAAATAAATGGGATTCTCGAAACAGAACATCGAAAGAATTTTTGCGTTTTAGGTCTTTCTCGCAATGTACATAAGCATTCGCTTATTGACACACACACGCATCATTTATGGGTGGCAATGTTTATGTACACATTTCTCAGATTGATAAAACCTCAGAACAAAACATCTAATTTGAATCTGCCACTGTTAATTAATCGGGGAATGTATTGGATGGAGGGTTGAGAGTAATGAGTTTAGGGACAATGGTGTCTTTAGGGTGTCGAGATCATGGTGGTGGATTAGACGATGGCACGATTTTGGTGTGGTGTAGGGAAGGAGACTGGAGGTACGGATGCAGTTGATGGACATGATGGGAATAAATGTGCATCTTTTTTGCTGACCTGTTTTATAAATAAAGATTTTAAGTCTATTATTCAGTTACACAAAGGAGAGTCAGTGAAGCTGATGTCTTCTCAGCTTCAGTTGATCCCCAAATGAATCTTGTGTGATTAATTAATACATAATTTAAACGTCTGTATTTTAGCATAGATCTAAACAGCATAAATCACAAATAAATGTAACATTATCTTATCAGAACCATAATCCACGTATAGACCTGTCATCAAGTCATCATACAATATCAATTAGAGGAAACTTAATGTGTCTCTCAATTACCAAAATCCATTGGGACTTATGACATTTATTGGATCACATTGTTTGAAATCCAATGGTATAAATATATTATTTATTTGAATGTTCACAAAATACATTGAGTTACATATGTTATTCAATTAGTGCTTATTTATGGATGCACCTTTAATAGCACAACAAGAGAGAAACTGCATTGCTGTGACCATAAATCATTGCTTTGCTTATTTTGGTATCAGATTGCCAAAAGATATGTGAGTCAGAACAGATATGGTTCAACTCTCTGATTATTGAAAACTGATATGAACTAAAATTAGCTTAAATTGGCTTAATATTCTGAAATTATTGCTTTAACTAGTACCTCGGAGGCTAATTTACACTTTCGGTAAATAAAGGAGGCCTCTTATTATTTTACCTTTTTGTCATGATCATTATTGAATCTTGCAATAGAAATGCCTCCCTCTACTGAAATTGAATCTTTTCTGTCAATAGAACCAGTCAACTCAAGCTAAGAATTGTCCTTTTCAAGCTGTCAGATTAGTATCAGTTTTTCCTTTGTAGTTTTGCTGTACCATGATGTGTCTTCAAAGCCTTGCTTACCTCCAACTAGGTGCAAAATTGAATTTTGGCAACTTGTGTGGCAAACTTATGAACAGGCCTTTGTACATGGATTGAGAAAGATGATATGACAATGTGTGTGGCAACAGATACATATTTTACCATCTCTCTTTGATTTTAGAACGTGTAATGATGCAAAGTCAAACATATTAGTTACGCAAGGTAATTTTGGCTTTTATTCCACTTGCCTTGTGGATTAAAAAGAAAAAAGCAATTATAAATATGTCTTGGCTATGAGTTGTTGTAGACCTGATAACAATTATGTAAAATAATACAACTTGACAGTTGTCAGTCAATTTGACAGAATGTTAATTAACGTTGCAAATGTTGAAATGTTCACACAGATTTTCCACTTATTGAACTCAGTGTTACAAAAACAAGAAGATCCTGTGGAAGTTGTCATACTTCACCACTGACACTGAAAGTATGATAAACATAAAGCTGTTCCTCCCATTATTTTGACATTTCCTGAAATCCAAACCACAACTGCTTCACTAATTGAAGGTTAAGATAATTGGATTGTTAAAAACAAAATATGTACCATTGCAGTACAGCCCAACTCTTGTCAGAAGCTATCAACAGTACAGTAAGCTTAAATCTACTTGGAGTACTCAGGTTCAAGTTTATCAGAGATAGAAATCTGGAAGGTGAGTCAGATTGCATCTGGAAGGAAAGGATCAGCTGGTTTATCTCTGTACAAACCATAGACACAATGCTAATTAAACACCCACTTAGTTAATGACAGATAGCAGTCAAACCAGTCAGCATCAACAGATCAGGTTCTAGTTGCTTTTCATGTGAGGTGTCTCATGATGACAACTTCAGATAACATCGTATTGAAAAACAAAAGTTGAATTTTAAAAGGGCATTTGCATGATAAACAAAATGAACTAAGTAATGAGGTTCGCAAAAAGTTGTTTATGTGTCGTTGAACTATTTTCGTTATTTTGACATTAGCTTTTTTTCTTTTTGTTTTTCATTTGCGATGGGTCTACGGAATTAATGGTATTTGATGCAGTCATAATACTATAGGAACTGTATATAAATCATGAAAGAGAAATAATTTCAATACAAACTCCAGAAAACATCCTCGCACTCATCGCCTCAGTAGCGGTTTTCTTGAGCACATTTGACATTGCCTGCTTAATCACTCTTGTTCGGCAAAATATTATTAATATTTTCATCATTAAAAAGTATCCAAGTCAGTCATATTACTCCGAACGTGTACTTTTACTGTAATTAGTATTTACATAAATCAACATTGATAACTAAATTTAACTAGACAATCCGGTAGGTTGCAAAGAGGGGTCCAGTGTTGCAAGTTGCAAGTGCACCAAGGTCAACTCTGATGGGGGAGTCCAGTGTTGTAAGTTACAAGTGCACCAAGGTCAGCTCTGATGGAGGGGGGGGGGTCTCCTCGTACCCTTGCAAACTTTCAGCACATCTACCAAGTCCTAGTTGAACACTATAAGCCTTGCATTCCAAGAATACAACGGCTTAATAAAGATACTAACAACAGTTTGCAATTTGGTAAATGCTAATTTGGCAGGCAAAATCGTCTCATAAGTTCACAACTAGTTCCAAGGAGTTGTCGGACAGCTGACCAAAAATGTATCTGAATTCGAGTCAAGACCGAAGTCCTGCTATAGTGCAATTTACCATTCATAAATCGTCTGAAAACTATATCAATTAAAATATTTGAAAAATAATGATTTGAAGCTAATACAAAAACAAAGCGATGAATTTCATTGTTCCTAAACTACAAGAAACTGCAAACATAACGCATATAATTTTGCATTACGTAATGAGATGTAATATCAAAATATAACATGGTAACCTGAAATAAATCAGGGATTTAAATTCCGTGGAATCAAGATAAGTTCATGTCATACATTGGTTTACTTCGGAAGATCTGAATACAGATTGACGGGCAATGGCTTCCTAAACAGAATGTTTTGACATCCTTGGTTATTCGAACCATTTCCATGCACTGCGGTAATTAAAGATTAAGTTAAGTGACCTCTTCAAACAAACATCTTTCAAGTACAAAGAGGCAAATAAGCACAGTTCAATGTACCAGTTGATTTTTCTTGGATCACGATGGATAGGCATACTTATTAAGAAATTGCATGTAATTTGTTGAGAATAATTATAACAATGACCATTTATTCTTCTGTTTTCACACTTTATTGTCATTTTTTAAAGATTATCTGTGGACAGAAGAGTATTTTACGGGGCCGCTGGTAATCCTACAGTGTAATTTCACGTTGTCTCATTATGTCGAACAATATGTATATTCCATTTTCCGAAAATGCATGAAGAGGCATGATTTCTTTGAATGAATTTAGAGAATGGAAGAAAACATTTGCTGAATAGGCCTACATGATTAGCACAAAAAGTGTATTTCTTCAAATGTAACACTGGGTGGCATACGTTGCATAAAACGGAGAAGACACGTCTGTAAGAGAATCTCCTGCACCTTCCATTACGTAATTGAAAACAGGTGCCAACAAATCATCTACAATTACTGTTGAAACGTTCAGATCATTACGGAACGCTCAAAACAGTTAGGCAAGTCATGACAGCCTTCCTCTTCTAACTGATTGAGTTCACCTCCTTGTTTCGTATTCTTTTGTTGCTAACGTAATGAGGTTCGCAAAAACGTCTTCCCGAAGACGATAAATGTTAATATATCGCGATTGTTATGATACAGCTTCTAGCGATAGTCTATGGCTAGCTGTATAGGTTAAGTGCTCTATGTGCAGAGTAATACTTGAACAATCTCTACGTTATTTCAAAAGAGAAGCTTGCATTAATTGCGCTGAAACTTATTCATTCCCGGTGAATTATGCTATTTAATTAGGATATCATGTTAATTGATAGGTACATGATTTGTCAGATTCAAATGTAAATTTTTATCGCTGATAATTTACATAGTGTGCCAATATTTAGATCAAACATCCTGACCATAAGAAATTTGGATTAATCAACCTACTGCACAATACACAATAGGTGCCTTTTGATGGATTGTTTCTTCCATACCCACATTGTAACGCTACATTATACATTTAGTTCTTTTATTCCTCTAATGCGAAGCTTCAATTGGCATGTTGTTGTTTGTGTCAGAGGTTGTCAGCTTCAATTTAGTATCCGAAGCCAGACTATGAAACATTGGTTTTATTATTATAAGTGAACCGTATCAGTTTCTGTTTATGTAGCGATACAGACGTTACCAATCATAGAAATATCCACAGTATCTACTGCACAAACTGACAATTAAATCTGTTGTGTCTATCAGGGAGGCTACCATCCAGTAGATTAAACAAAAAGGTGTCAAGATTCTCTTCAAACTATAAAATGACCTAGTTTGTAGCCTCTCAATAATTTCATGATTTCATGATTTTAAGTGAAAAAAAACCCTCTAAAACATAGTTTATATAACAAGACAGGTTATACTTGTATATTCAGCTTTGAGCCTGGTATTAGTGTATCAAGAACCTGCAACAGAAAATGAATTATTCAATAAGAGAACAATGGCATCCCACGGAATAACATGTTCCGTAAGTGAAAGGGAGATAAAGAGTTTCAATTAAAACGCTCTGTTGAATTGCTGAACTTTCAATGCATATTCAAAATAATATACAAAAGCCGCGTCGTCAGTCAATTTCATAATGTCATATTGTATCATATTGTCATATTGTAAGTTGTTTCGTGAAAACCGGACGTAGACTTCTTCGTCCATTCTGCTAATTGAAGTTAAATCGTAAGGGTATCAATTGATACGTGTAATGTTATATAGCTGTTGTCATAAGCCTTTCGTCAACGACGGAGAATCTCCCTGGATTGCTCAGGTGGAGGCTTATCAGATGGAGAATCTGGAAGATAAATTACCAGACTGCATCTGGAAGGAAACAATCAGCTGGTTTATCTCTGTACAACCACAGACACAACGTTAATTAAACACCTATTTTCTTAATGACAGCTTAAACCTTTTATTTTTTTACAAAGATCAGACCGGGACAGTAAACGATCTGTTCACTCCACTGCGTTCGTCTTCTTCGGCAGATGTGGAAGTGTCACAAAAAGTCTGAATGGGAAACCACATATCATAACAGCGACACCCCTGAATGAAGGCTCCACAAAATTACAGTGTTGTGAGCCAATTATGTAGAATTTGTTTCAGAGCTGGTGCCGAATGTTAAATATAAAATTCGGCTGTCGGTTCATTTCATTCAAACGAATATTGGTTTTGTTCGGTTTTATCTTGAAGCCTATTTAGTGCAATTATTGGCACTCTTTTAGTTTGGTCCTAGCTGAAATGTAAATGATTGGTAGATGTAAATGCACTGTTTTGTCAGAACGATAGAACTTGTCTTAAATGTCACCTTTTCATTGTATTCATCATTGTTAAAACTAGTTTATTTAACCCTGTCTTGGACAACACCTTGTCATTTAAGAATAAAAAGTGTTGCTTGAGACAGATTCTACTGTAGTAGTACAAAAAAAGCAAAACCAAATATAAACCAGATATTCTAATTTGCCTTCTCATAAGAATGAAACAAATACAAACGAATACGAACACCCAAACATAGCTCTAATTTGTTTACAATATTCTAAGCTAAAAGCAAACTTGCAATGAACCATCACTAAAATAGAGATTTACTCATTATCTAGATGTTTCTAGGATTACAGGTTACTCGGTTTTGCAACATCTTAGCTAGTACATTTATCTCAAGTCAGCTTTCATCTTCTGTACTCTTGAATCTGTCCAAATCTGATACTCTCTCAGAAACATAAACTGCAAACCAGCTTGATTCACATGATACAAGAGCAGTCCCTGAGATACTGAAATATTCCCTTTGAAACTAAATGATTTTCACTTTCTGTTCATAAGTACTGACACTCTGACTAGATTCTGATTGTACACATCAACTTTAATTCTTGTATGGAAAGACTACCGACAATAGCAGTGAACTTCAAGTTAATAATTTCCCAGAAGCAGAGAAATCAGGAACATTTGACTGCTGCAGAAGACTCGAGTATCAACACCGACAAATGGATGTCTGACCTTCTATTGTTTAATCAAATTTTGATTTGTCCATATTATTTATGTCAAAGATTGCTGTCATTGTGGACCTTTCAACCTGACCGCCAATTGTTATGTGCCAAGTTATTAATTGTACATTGATCAGGTTATCAATCCTTTATTGTCCTTTTTTTATTGTCTTCATTATTTTGCATAACATTGTTATGGTATACTACTTATGTTATTTGGAGAAGACAAGTGTAAGAAATAAATGTAGATACATTTATTTTCTACAAATGTAGATACATTTAAGTTGTCAAAGTATTGCAATAACACCTTCACTAAGGGCACTGAGAGCTACACAAGTGGAAAATACATCTAAAACCTACATTACATATCATACATATACTATCAAATCACTCCAGTCTACCAGGTTTTGTGCACTGGTTCTACCTGAGCATTTATACAAACCCTCCATTGGTTAGATCAGAGCCATTGATAAAGGTGTATAGCATGAATTTAGTGTTACTTATCTGTATACACTGCATATGTCTCATGTAAACAAAAGCCTCCAGGTAACGCTGATAATAAAGCAGTTATGTTGCCTCTTCCCCTTTTTTCTCTGAAACAATTGATGATTCAGCTTTCATTTACAGAAGTTACCATTTCTCTAATAACTAGGTCAATTGCTCCTGTACGCTATTTCATACATTTACACGTACCTGTGATGTACCCCATTGTGCACTTAAACAAAAAAGTTTTCATTGCAAGACACAAAAAGTGTGAATTATCTTGACAATATACCAGTCATTAGAAATATTTTCTTCAATGCCTACAAAACGAGATCACGTGGAAACTAATATATACGCTTTAAAAGTATAATACGGAAATCCTGCTTCAAAAATTTATCATAATTGAGGTTTTTCTTAATTCGTGCTCTGCCTAATTTGTCTAATTATTTATCAATCTTAGTAATGATACCTGGGTTCACACATGTCGTTGGAATTTAAAACACAATATAATTAAGCACTTACCAATGGCGTACTTATGATACCAATGGCGGTTGTAGTTTGTCCTGTGAAAAAGCCTCAGCAAATGTGACTTACTATAATATGCAATTGGATAAGAGTGTTACCATCTTTTGGTTGTTTTTATTGGCTATGAGACACAATCCTAGCATTAACAGTATAGTAACTGAAGATACCTGTGTATGACCACGTATTTACTTACAAATAACTACTCCTTCTTTTAACAACATTTATAAGTAATATCGCTTGGCCATGATAGATTCTATTATTAGGCCATGGTACAGGCCAAACGTTTTCATGTATCGTAATTCTTATCCAAGGTTCTTACCTGTTCATGGAAAAAAACCGTGTTAACAGAACTGTTTTAAACAAGGATTAAAAGTGATGTGTACAATCAGTAGCTGGTCAACATGTCAGTGCGTATGAGCAGAAAGTGAATATCAGTTTGTCTCAAAGGAAATGTTTCAGCATCTCAGGGATTGCTTTTATATATATAATATGAATCAAGCTGGTTTGCAGTTTATGTTTCTGAGAGAGTATCAGATTTGGACAGATTCAAGAGTACAGAATATGAAAGCTGACTTGAGATAACACTTTTGTGTTAAGATCAGGTAAAAACTAAATAACTCGAAATTCTAGAAAAATCTAGATAATTAGTGTGTCTTTATTTCTCGATTTACTGATGGCAGTTCACAAGGTATGACTAGTCTTTGTTTATGATTGGATAATATTCAATGTTACTAACTTGCTTTGTTTTTCTTGGCTGATAATAGAATATACAATGGATACACCCTGAAATGCTTAGCCTATTACAAGTTATAATGTTACATGTGGTTTCTTTGTAATAATTTCCTTTTTATCCTCATTTTAACAACTCAAGGAAACTCAAGAAATTGAATTCCAAAAGACGTAACATGGACATGAGCGGAACCATAAAGTTTCAGTTCTCGTTTTCACTGTTGTACAATCTTCCCTAAAACTAAAACACAATTGTCAAATAAGTTGTTGTCTGTAATCGACAGTAAAGTAGTTTGAACTGATAATAATACTTTTTATTGAGTCTAATTTTGTTTTATGTGTGATTTGTGAAAATTGCTCTGAAGGTATATCAGAAAACAGGTCAATTTACAGGTCAGACCGGCGGATGTTTGTGATTTTGCAATGATTTTGGCTATTGATATTTATCGTTGAATTGAGTGACATTTTATCAAGAGTTCCTCAGTCGGGTCAAAAAAGCTCATCTTGTTTAGCAGTGTCAAATGTGATAATATCCCAAAGGGGTGTCACTTATGAGTTCTGTTTTGAATTGAAAGTGTCACTCTAAGTTTAGCTGTATTACGAACCATTTTATCTATCATCAATTTGCTGCAAAAGAATAAAAAAAGAACGAACAATTAAAGTCAATAGTTTTATAACATGAATCTGTTTACAAGCTTTCACATACAAGTTCTTTGTCATGTTACAAAGTAATATTGTTAACTAAAAAAATTTAAACAAACTTTCCAGATCCTTAATTTAAGGGCCATTTCATTAATGAAAACCTCACCTGATCGGCGTGATTTGGTATGGTGCGTTCTTTTTATAATTCTGAATAAAAGTGCAAAACTCGAAAATTATTTTTGGTACATTATAGAATCCCATGTTGTGCCTTTATGTACATCAATATGACTACATTTCACAGCAAAAAATCAAGAAAAAGTATCATATTTTGGAAACTGCTAATCATAGAGACTTGAAACCTCCACCATTGGATTTGGCATCCTCCAAAACCTAATTGAGGGGACTTTCAAGCCTCTTTTGGCACTTTTTCCTAGTCAAAATCAACATTTTCTGTTTTAGCCAGTTACAATTTACATAGTTTGGGTCAAAGCAGCAGATATTTGGATATGAAGTGATGTGTTTGGGTCAAAATGGCCCATAGTTGCATTTGAAGTGACACATTTGGGTCAAAACTGCCCATAGTTGCATTTGAAGTGACACATTTGGGTTAAAACAACAGATCGTTGGATTTGAAGTGACACGTTTGGGTCAAAACGGCCCATAGTTGGATTTGAAGTGATGCATTTGGCTTAAGATGGCAGATAGTTGGATTTGAAATGACACATTTGGGTCAAAACTGCACATAGTTGGATTTAAAGTAACATGTTTGAGTCAAAATTGCCCACAGTTGGATTCAAAGTGACACATTTGGGTCAAAACTGCACATAGTTCGATTTGAAGTGATGCATTTGGGTCAAAATGGTAGATACTTGGATTTGAAGTGACATGTTTGGGTCAAAAGTGTGCATAGTTGGATTTGAAGTGACACATTTTGGTCAAAACTGCCCATAGTTCAATTAAAAGTGATGCATTTGGGTCAAAACAATAGATTGTTGGATTTGAAGTGATGCATTTGGGTCAAAATGGAAAATAATTGGATTTGAAGTGATGCATTTGGGTTAAAAGGGCCCATAGTTGGATTTGAAGTGACATGTTTGGGTCAAAACTGCCCATAGTTGCATTTGAAGTGACACGTTTGGGTCAAAACTGCCCATAGTTGCATTTGAAGTGACACATTTGGGTCAAAACAACAGATCGTTGGATTTGAAGTGACATGTTTGGGTCAAAACAGCCCATAGTTGGATTTGAAGTGACATGTTTGGGTCAAAACAGC
>JBCAUI010539793.1:0-10880 GCA_038406195.1 Haplosyllis anthogorgicola
AGAGCACTGACCCTCATGCCTCCCACCTACGCCGACTGTTGCCTAGAATTGTCTGAAATGGCCAGAAATGCATTTCCTCAGTCTGGGTGGGGTGGGATGGGGTGGGTGGGTCCAAATCTGCTGAAAATGTATTTTCCCAGTCCGGGGTTTGGGGGGGGGGGAATCCTGGTCACAACATTTTGCAATTGCGGCAGAGAACACAAATGTAGATTTCGTCCAATACATAGACCCTCCTGCTGAGGCATGAGGGTCAATAAAATGCGGGAGTGTGATCAAAAGAATTTGTAGTAATAATTTGCATTGTTATCTTTATATACTATATTGGTATAGCAGAACAATGAACATCCGGATTCAAAACAAACAACCATAAAATCCACCTCAATGCGTCTGTGGTAGAAGAGAAAAGCCACAATGTCTGCACAGACCCAAAGAGATATAATTTAGACACATTTATGGTTGAACTGAATTTTCCTGGAAATGAAAAACTATGCCCTTGACCAGCGACCTTGATAGTGTAATTTAAGGGAAAATATGACATTACATAAAGGCTGATGGATGGCTTCAAAGAAATACAATGTTTAAACTATATCAAGGGATGTAAACATAGCTTGATGGTATCCTATCACAGATGCTTGTTGTTTAGACAAAGGGACATTTAAAGGAATTTAAATGAGCTTCAAAGTTATTATCATTGTGCTCTTGGAATCAATATTTGGGTTAATATATTCAACTTAAGTATGTATACTTGACAAATCTGGTCATAGTGATACATTAGGAGTGCATTCTGACATCACTAACAAAAGGCAAATTTAAGTTTGACAGTTCAAGAAAGTGCTCTTAAGATTTTTCACAAACTGATAAACATGAAGTAGAGAATTTAAACTTTAGCAGTTTACTTCCAATCAACTTTATTATGCCATATAATTAGAACTCCTTATGGCAGGCTACATTAGACATGATTATCCTGACTCTCTTTACATTTCAAATTATTATTGACACTGACCAAATTAAGGATTCACACACAGAGATAGATATATTAGATTATTGATTGCACTGAGAAAAGGCAGCCAGCCCAGACTGAATTACGAGATGAGTACATCCACAGTTTTTCCAAAATGTTTTTTCTAAGCTTTTAGCATTACAAAATGTATTTAGATTTATGTTATTTTCCCCACCCCCACATAAAAATATATGATTAATTATTCACGCAAATACGGTTCTCTTCTTTTCCAAATAATTTACACTTAACACAATTGCTCATCAAGCATTGTTTAAATCCCTACCAAATGTAAATTAGCCCTTAAAGCTCCTAAGTACTGGGATATAAATCTACATCATGCTGCCTTTGTTTGCCTTCAATCTCATAAAGCATTGTCAAGTACCTACAAGAGCTTTCTGCGAGATCCTGCTAATCTGGCTTTAACCATTTAAGTGCTGGCTTGCAGCCGTCCAAGCCATCTCTTGTTTTACTGTGTTCTAAACAACATATAAATTGCAAATGGGTTTTGAGATCCTCAATTTTAATTTGTTGATTACCATTGGGCTTATCTGAAGTCCACAATTTTGCGTTTGGGTGTCAAATATTGGTTTATCCAACCCTTTTCACAGTCAGATGTATTTAAACTCTAATCTACTTTCCTTATATATAATCTTCTAATTACAAGGGCTGACTGAGAGAGAGGTTTTGTAGTAGGGAATTTAATAACATTTAGAACTCTCTCTTTAAAGTGGTTTTCTCACTATGTGTGAGTAGTTCAAAAGTAGTATCCCTCACATCTGTCCTGTCATACTGGATTTGATCGACACTTTAATATGTCAACTCATGCAGACAAGGATTAATTTTTGCCCATTTTGACATTGCAGTTGCGGTCGGGTTTTTTTTCTTGTATAGCAAATAAAGATAAAAATTATGTTTAGAGACGCTTTAAAATTATTACCTTCACAAATCCGAGGAAGAGTTTTTAAAATTTTTAACAAGATGCAATCATCAGTTAACAGACCGACAAAACTCAATTAGAAATGAAATTTACAAAATGAACGCAGTCTTTTTTACTTACAAAAACTTGAACTATCCACCTTCTATTATTCTAGACAATCTTGCACTCAATAATCCAATGGCCATGAAAATCAAATATTTCACTGAGATGACTTGATACGAATACAGTAAATCTTCATAAATGTAAGTAAGTACGTGCACGGTATGAAACTCCTTCCCTTGTAAAGCGCCAGTTTCTTTGTGTAAAGTTGATATTTTCCCTGAGACGAACACCTGACGAGAAAACTCTCTGTTTTCTGTCAACAAGGTGTTAACTTTGAGTAACCCCAGAGTAACACTGTGTGACACGGGTTACGTAAATTGACGCGGCGGACTCAAATTCTGAGACACGCTTGATATTTTCAGACGATTGATTCGTTACAAAACGAAGCACATGAGAGATCTAGACATTACTGCATAATTAATATGTAACCTGATGATTCAATAGATAAGCCACTGGTTAATTGTAGACATTATTTGCACACTATATCTTTTTCAAGTCAAGTTTTGGGATTACATTTCAGACAAATTCTCAAAAACTACTGTTGTCTGTCACCACGGACATTTTGTCAAAGTGCGGGTAAGTGACAGCACAATGAGTAATGGCTTTTTCTGATTTCCAATCTCGATCCCATAAATTGCTAGACTAACTACTACATGTACAAATCTTTGTAGCGCAACTTGTACCATGAACAATCACTTGTACTTCAGCGCTTTTAAATTCTAATACAGTAAAATCTGCATTGGGCGAACTCCTCCATTTTTAATTTAAAAAAGTACATGGATGACAATAAGTTCGCCCAGTGGAGTACAAAATACAAAGTAAAATCAATTTGGTGATTGAGAATTAATGCTCTGATGACAGTAGTTCGTCCAATGACTAGTACGCCCAATGCAGATTTTAGTATAAAATTAATTTACTTCCTTAGCAACTCAAAGTAAGAATTTTAAATTTATTAATGTGTCAACTGTCACGGAAAGTGCCAAAATACAAGCGGCTCTACTTTGCTTGCTCCGGAGATACAATCAATTTTTAACGTCCGGAGATTAATAAATCAAGAAGCCAACCGTATCATAAAATTCGGTTCTGTTAAATCACTTGATGACAAAGGTTCAATTATTTTTGTCATTAATATTTCAAATCTTGACAAAAATCAGATCAAGTTACATCATCAGTCCATTCATCAAATTTCTACCAAAAAGGCAAACATGGAAGGTAATATAGCCTCGATATTGGTCTTTTGTGGATTTTAACACATTAGACGTAACGAAGGGCTCTTTTAGTAAAAAGGCTTGCATGGGTGAAATGACACACTAGGCAACTTTAAAACGAGAGGAATTACCCGGGAAAGCCGGGTAAATAGTCTATCCCGCGTGGCCTATCTGCACCTAACCTCAGTTGGTGGTGGTGGGGGGGGGGGGCAGGGGGATTCTGTATGCCTGCCTTGGGTTGTGCCAGCATGGTCCAAGGTCAGGCTGCCTCACCTGCCACCTGCGGGGGGGGGAGTGGGTCTGTACGCCCAGTTTTGACTCCATAGTAAAACCACCTTGCCATCTACAGAAGTTTATCAACGCAAAGCGTGATAGACTAATGAGACCCTGCATCAGTAAAAATATTTTTATTCAGCTTGTTTTTTGTCATTGAAATAAAAAGACTCTATCAATTTTATTTTTTAATAAAATTTATGGGAAAATTATTAAAATCTTTTCAACAGTCCAAACATCCAAGACATCAATTTAAAATTTCAAATTGATGGGGAATTTTATCAATTTTTTTTAACTGACCAAATGTCCCAAACATTTAGCCAATAACTTTGCCTTTACAAAGGCACAACTCCATTGAACGGTTTACTCAGTAGCCGCAACATTTGGCGCGAATTACCGCACAGCCAATTAAGTTCGGGGGTGGGTGCCTCGCACCCCGCAGAGTGAAGCTAACAGGCTTTCAGCTCTGATTACCCAAGCTCACTTCACATGACAAGTGGCTAATAAGCATAAATAATCCTTTGGGACGTGTTTTTGGAAAATGAAATAATGTTAAATAAGTGTTTACATGGATGTTTACTGTTTACTTAGTGTTTACTATCCTTCAACATTACACTTTTATTTTTCCCAGTAGCGGCCGTCAAAATAATTCTGAGTGATTTTTCACAAGTTGGAAATATTTAACTGATGAACAAAACAAGATTAAACCATTTGAACTATTACATTAATTACTTAATGATAGGCATGCCACTGTGTCAAAAATAATCTAAACCATGGCTAATAATATTAGTAGATCATAATTCCAAATCTTTTATCCAATATGAAATTTACATTAAATAGAGATTTAAGTGTGCAACAATCAGTTCAGCGTCTTTTTATCATGAACTTAAATTTAATAAAAAGTATAACACAAAGCATCAAACAAAATTGAATGAAATGAGTTTATGGCTAATGACTGTCTGTGACCAAAATATGAAAGTAGCCTTTTAGGTAGGCTAAGTTTAGCTTCTGTAAATCCCACTGGCTGCGAAATAACTGGAGACATTTTCTGGAAAACGACTGACATTATTACAGCCGGAACTCCTCATGTCACAAGAAAGTAGCCGAAAGAAGTTCGACAACAATGAATTTCAAACTGATCATGTGATGATTTTATTTTACCGTACATGTTATTTCCAAAAAGAGTTGGGACCGACGTTATGAAGTATAGTCACTTAGTCTATACTCACTATCGTACACAACAAAACGGAAATTGATTGAAAATAGAAAATTTGTAAGCTCACAGTTTTTTCTGTGCGGTAAACAAGGAGTACAATATTAAGTTAGGGTATATTTGACATTAAGTCATTTAAGTAGCCAAGAAAGCTTTGCCAAATCCTTTATTTGAACTTTCACATTCATAGGTTTACTCTGTGGTTTGTCGAGTGCCTGTGTGTGGGTTTCACAAGCACTTTCCGCATGCTTCAGGAAACCGGTGGCAGATGACCACTAGAAACATGACAATGACTTGAATGAAACAAAGAAAGTGAATTCAATGTGTTCAAATCTCTATTTAATGTAACTAGGCGTGTGACGGGGGAAATGAAGGTGATGACAACCTGTGACAAGATATGATTAATGGACCTTTTATTCAAATGTCACATCATCTTTGAGATTAAAACTACAGCAAGCCTTAATTTAATTTGGGATGTCAAAATTGTCAAAATTGTTCTTCAGTACTCCATGAATGATGTTAGCATTGTTCACATAAAAGGCCGTTATGTCACAAGAGTATTTTCTTAAGCAATTTAACATAACATTGTGTCAGTTGCAGAAGGATAATCTGTCTCATATTTAAACAATGTTACATTCCTAACAAATTTTTGTCACTTATTATTCACATAGACAAGTGAAAGCACGTTAAGAATTAATTTGAGGCACTAATTTTTCTGATTATTTTAATCTGCTTTGCCAGACAATTGGATGGATTCTATTTGTTTTCATGTCTTTTGTATTTATTGGCATTGACTTCCTATGTTTAGCTACACTTGTGACCCTAAATGTGTGTGACATTCATATGTCCAGTGACATGAAGAGAACTACAAGAGTAACAGACAAGCTAACAGCATTAACTTATTGACGATGGATGCACAAATATACAGTAAAAATATCCCGAGAAATTTAGGCAATGAATACAGTAACATCTCAACGAAACATGACTTCTTTATATGTTGCAATTGAAAAAAAAGAAGAAAGATAACATAAGCAAATCAAAATAGCATTTCGGCAATCACAATCAGACATTTTGAGTGAGACCAGAACAGAAAAACATTTCCAGTACGTTCTCAGTTGGCTTTACTTTTATATGGCACATTTTAACTATTCGATATTTTGTTATTCTTATTATGCTTATTCTTCAAAAGTGAACTAAATAAAGACTTAGTATTTTATCAGTTATGATATTAGTTTTCCAATACAGTGCATTAGTCACAAAAGCACACATTCTCCAAAGAGGATTGAGAACATACAAAACAGACATTTTAAAGCCTCTGTCAACATGTGCAGACATGAACACCAACAAATCCTCAACTTGTGAGATTACAGCCACTACAGGCAAAGCATCTGTATCCAAACATTTTCAACGTTTAACAATTGTTTCTTTGTAAATATTTTGAGGAGATACGAGGCTTTTATTTTCGTATTGAGTGGAACTAAAAGTGAGGGGTAGTTTGTGTAGGTTGCCATTCACTTATATTCATCCATATTCATAACAGGATGGGAAAAGTGAGATTGTTGCTGACTTGAGCTCTTCCTGACTAGTATAAAGTGATGTACATGTATTTTGCAGGAATTCTGACAAAAATTGCGTCTGAAAATGCCGTTGAGAACGCATTGGCAGATACATTGAATTCTTAGAATGCACTTATCGGCATGCTTGCAAATGTATTCCTTGAGGGTGCATTCAGATCTCAACTTTTACTTGTGTACATTAAATATTATCTTGTACAATAAGACATGAATTGTTACATTTCCTGAAGATCTATCATTTGTTCGAAGTTCAGGTTTTCCTATTGATGGACATTTAGTACATTACTAACCCTCTTAGCTTCCCGTCTTCCCACTTATTGAAGGCAATCATGCTATTTTAGGGCCTCTTTATACAGGATAAAGCCAATTTGGAAGTTTATATTGAGGAGACTTTTCCTATTGACCACTACATTGCTAGGATACCGAAAAAGTCAGCAGATAATATCTAGCTTTTTTCTTCATGTTTACATCTCTAAGAATTTTCAGTACCTCTTATCTTCTGCAGAATTTAGAAGATCATAAAATGAAATAGTTGAAAGATAAAATATTCTCACTCGTTTTGTCTAACAACAAAGGGTATTTTAAATTTATTGTTTTCAAAGTTGCAGGCGCGCTGTACTTCGAGGAACACTGCACGAAAATGAATCAGTACTATTCTAGACTAAATTTTAATGGTGATTCAGTAAAGGTATACAAATGGATTTTAAGGGGGGGGGGGCGATTTCACTGTTTTAATGTAAACTAAGACAAACTTAAGTTCTGTGCGGAGAAGGTGTACTTTGATTACTAGCATTGTAATTTGTTTTCATTTTGGAAATGTCATTTGTTTTCGCTGTTAACATTTTCATATTTGAACATTTAAGGCTGATGAAGTTGACCCATGAAGCCAGAATATTAATAAGACTAATTGAAACTGACCCCAGGTCTATCCCTTTTTAACCTTGGGTGCAGTTAATCTTTGACATTAATTTACTACCGGACACGATCAGTTTCACTTGTGACCTCATGGAAACAAATTCAAATAAATCAATTTGAGCATTTATTTCATATTGGTTGTAAATACTGTACAGTCTTGGACCTTTCCGAAAGTAACCTTAAATGAACTTAAGTATCGTACATTTTCTCATAAATTTGATACTACATGTATTTAAGACATTCATCCCCGATGTTCACTATTGGATTTCGAAAGGACACGGCAATATACTTTAAAACGCTATTTCATCCATCAAAATAAATACGTAGGTACTGGTATGTGAATAGTTGGCACTTGGAAGAGCTCCACCGGAGATTCTCGTTTGTAAGACTGTGCCTTTCTGATGAGAAGAACCCTTCTCGGTCAAAGGAAAATTGACATCGAATAAAAGACCATGGTCTTGTAGGGCAATAGATGTGTTTACATATGCGTATGAAATAGAGAAAGACATATATTTTTACCTCTTTGGCATATCATGGCATATCTGTTTTAAACAATTACATAAAATAGCCTTCGGAATTAGGACACGTTCTTAATATTGAGTCAGTTTTTCATTATTTGGACAAAGGTGTTGAATTTTGACGGACCAAAAAACCCCAAAAAAACCCCGAGAACTCCCGGTAAGGCTTGATTAAAATGTGACTTAAATTATGAAAGCATTTTGTATTCTTGTACATTAATTCTCTTAATTGTAATAGCAGCACATAGATTTTTGAACAGATGGCGAGCAAAGATTATCGTAAAAGATAATACCTATATTGAATAAATCTGTGTAAATATCGTATTGTACCCCTTCCACAGCCGCAAGTAAATACTGGATTGGAACTCAGCGATCGGGAAAAATCAATTTGACAAGCAGAATTGAACAAATTGTCAATATTGATAGAACAACAGATACTGGAAGAGTTAAATTTCACAAGCGACCCTTCCGTGCCCCTTACATGCACTTGTACTCGGATTAACGTAAAATAAAATCCACCTCGGAAGTTAGGAAAACGATGGGAAATAACTACAATACGCCCACAAATGCTGTAGACTAAAGACAAATTACGCTCAAATCATTGGCGGATTTAGGGGGCGCAGGAGGCGCCCCCCCAGCCAAAATTTGCTTCATTTTCATGCATTTTTTCCTGATTTTTGGGCGAAAATAGGTGAAAATTGGGTTGGCGCCCCCCGTACGGGAAATCCTGGATCCACCAATGCAAATTTTTACGAAAATTTGCCTATTATAAACGACTTCTTTATTCCCACTTTGGTAAATCAGTGACAAACATAACAAAACCATCTATCCTTGACACCTGTTTCCACACAAGGAAATTATAGAAGTGGCACAACAAGAAGCCACGATCTTATTATTACAATTATCATTTTGCTTAATTCTACAACTTGAATGTTTTGGCCATATCGATAATAAATCACCAATATATTAAACAATTTACATACCTTTTCACTCCTGATGCCTTTATCGGCAACTTTTAAAAACTACAAGGTTATCCCAATGGAAAATAATCAGCACTGGATATTATTGCCTCCTAACTTTCTATTTTGTATCAAACAAAAAAGATCGCCCCTACATCAACCAAATATTTGACAACCAATGACACGACTAGTATAGTCACTGAGCGGACTCATTTCAAACCACCCGTCTGTCATTATGACGTAATATTTACATGTAGCTTGTGTGGAGGGTGAGCGTAATTACCAGCTTCTGTTTGTTACAAAAAAGACTGGGGGTAAACAAGAATGAGGGTTACCATGATATTTCCTGAAGGATTCCATGGTGTGTTTGTGCCACTGGCACTGCTCTCTAAAGTACAGCTTGCTAACCACTCAAAATAAAACTTCAAAAATTGTTAAGCCGCTCCCTAGCTTCCTTGAGCGGCTTCGTTCAACGAGTTGAGATTCGTGTGAAATGATGAAAACAAGAGTGGGCTGCCCCCCCTCCCCCATTTTCAGGAAAAGTTCACCAACCCTTGCCCTCCCCCCCCCATAGGGAAAATTCATTTCTGGCCATTTCAGATCATTTTAGACACTTTGTGAAAAAACATTTTCAGTGTATTTTGCCATTGGACTTAGAATTTCTTGACGGACTTGGCTCAAGGGAGAAACAGTTCCCTATTCCATTGGGGGTGGGGGGGTGGGGGCAGGGGCGGCTTTGCAATCTGTGATTCTAGTTTTTATAATTCTACTGAAGCATCAACGAATATGCCTTTCCAGAATTACAGTGAAACAGCAGATTTCCGATTAAATACAATGAATTGATTTCTTGTTGAGTAATTTTTGGGCCAAACAATATTCGTTCACTCTTCATTTTTCAGAACAATAGAAATCCACGCTGTACTAGCATTCGAAAGAGAGACACAGAGTGAATTTTATTTGATACAAGAATAAATAGTTAAAATAGAATTACGTAAATATTAATGTCCTAAATTTCTTAAATAATAAATTACCTGTTATAAAACTCCGCAATTAAGTTTATTGTATAGTTTATACTACATTTTATCATATTGATGTACACAGTGCAACCCGCTGAGCTCGACATCGCTTACCTCGTTTTATCGCTTAGATCGAACTTTTTTCATTCCCATTAGATATATTTAATAAGATTTTTTATCTTTTAATTCGAACTCCATTTACCTCGACCATTTTTTGTGGCTCCCTTGCAGTTCGAGCAAAGCGGGTTGCACTGTATATGAAGAGTGCAGACAGTGCTCGCAGACTGTACTGGGGCTGATGATCACAGCAGCGTCAGTTATCTGAGTAAAGTGATGATTACAATGTCTATTGTTGCTGAGATAGTGGTTTGCCAAGAATTACAAAACTCGTGATAAACGAGTCAAGTCATTTCCTCTTTAACCTATTTAGGCTTAAATCATGCAGCTTTGGGTGCATCAACTGTTTTTGTTTTAATTGATTTAGAGATTTGAAAGAAAACAAATTATTTTTTTTCTTATTACAACGAGAAAATAATTGTCATTATTTAAATTACAAAGTTTTACACTAGAATCACTGAAGGGAATTACTGTAACCCTCCGACAATCTATTGTGGTAAAAGCGTAATTATTTTAGAGCGTTCTCGAGTTAAGACCAAATTTACTGTATCGAACAGCTGAACAATTCTACTTCTGAATAACTCTTGGACCTGCAATTCGGAAGAAAGTCTTTTTTCAAATGCCATCCAAATTTTATTTCTGAGATGAAACTATAAATGTAACTTAAGTCCCATCATAATGTTATACAGAAGATGGACAGTGAAACCTAAGCTTAGATTCGAGACATACATCAGTAAAAGGGAAACTTGAATCTTTCCGGTTCTACTATTCGTTTTAGATAATAAGAGGGTTAAATCTCAGCAGCTGAATAAATGTGAATTTCCATCATCAGACAGTGTGCTGCGGTGTTGATACGTGGCTTTTTTGTCATACAAAAGTTTGTTTACTCAAAGCACGATTAAAGATATGAAAATGGTTCAAACACGACAAACACGACAATTACAACCAGCTCCATACAATGCGTGTTAGTCATACATGTACAAACTGTAATAGCCCTTTTGTTTTAGTACAGAGAAGCTACATGTACTTTTCAGTGTTTTATGTAGCG
>JBCAUI010539804.1:0-23351 GCA_038406195.1 Haplosyllis anthogorgicola
GCGTTCAGCCCATATTTCATGCCAAATTGCATGTAAATCGTGTTCATCTCTTGTAATGTTGCTGGAAACAGTACAGTTTCTGCTCAATATCTGTTGTGTTACCGTTCTCATGTCTGCTTTTATTTTACTTTTGGCAGAGTAATTCATGTCATATCTGCCTCAGCTGTTGTTAAACTGTTGTTAACTATAAGAATCTACATGCAGAGAAGAAATAAACGTTATAGAACGAATATTAAGCTTTCGCTTACTCTGTGCATTCACTCCGCCTCACAACCGATTGATGCTAGTCGACACTATCATAAAAGGGACAGATGTCACAATAACTCTCTACATTTAGAGATGCCGCATTACTGGAGATGGAGCAAGCTGACTGAACACGAGTGACATCTGTCTGTTCTTTTGTGAACGCGAGTGATTTAAATGTTGAAATGAGAATGAAAAGAAATGAAAAAAAAGCTATTTTGTCAAATGAATGGTTTCATGGAATGGAAAAGTGGAAGGTCAAAATTTGTACACAAGATACTTAAATAATAGACATGTAGCTATAAGTCGAGATATTTAGTTCTGATGTCCAGACAGTATGATGGACAAGTAAAACACGACAGATATAAATGTGCTGACAACCAATTCAAATTCATGGAACATGGAACCTTTCAGCCAACGGAGTCACAGGGTGTGTTTTGCACAACCCACCCGATAATACGTACCGTAAGGCCTACACAAGTTGAGAACAATTTAAGTGTGTCGCAGAAACTATTTTGCAAAGTTAAATAAGAAAATGAGACTATATTTTAAAATAACTGCTTGTTTACTACATGCGGTACTTGAAAAATAGTGTCTTGAAGCTTTACCCGAGTAGAAATATTACTTCAATTGAAACTCAGTTCTTGTAAAGTGCTGCCACCTTTTGAGATGTAAATACAGCATTGCCTGCGATGTAAATTTTCAGTTACAAATCACTTTGATGCACATGCACCTGTAGTAATGTCAAAACCTGAATGTTTTACAAAAATATTACGTTGCTGCTTCCGTTATTTGCGCAGCATTTTTGTTGAGCTTGTCCTTCAGTAGTCTAGAAATTCTTAGGTTAACTATTGTTGAATTGAAATGTGTTAACTTTGATAGCACCTACATGTAGGATCTAAAAGTAACAACAAAAAGTAAAACTGATATAACGAAACGCATTAAAAAGTGATGTAATGGCGTTTAACGCAATCAAAAGAGAAAAACGTTTGTGCTGGAGAATGATTTTGTTCATATGTGGACAAACGACCAGGCATGAAAACAGAACAAAAGTGTCCGTGCTAACGTTTTCCTGACTTGTGATGGATTATACATTTTAATTAATTATTATTATTATTATATTATATGATGGTCGGTCCGTGCCATTTATCCTGTGTTTTTATTGGATTAAAACAATCACATGGCTGGTCCATATTTCGGTATATGGACCGGGGATATGGACCAGCCTTTGTTTACGTCGTGCCGTGGTCCATATCCCCGACCTGGTCCATATCCTCTTCTCGGTCCAGTATTTCAGCATATGGACCTTCAAAACAGTCTATATTTGACATTATTTATTGTACTCCTTGAAGTCCGCATGAAACCATATTTTTTCGCCCTTTTTGTATCGTAGGCACAGAAACGAGAGTTGCTTTATGAGAATGGGTTAAAACAAAGGCAATGTTTCAAATGATTTCAGAAGCTCTCTTTTCTTCACTTTCATGCAGTTTTCCCACTTCGTGACGCGAAACATAGGGTTGTAGCTCCCGACGAGGCTTGTGCCTTGGATTTTTTGGAGGAATATTCCTATTTTTTCCTATTTTTAAGGCTTTTCAACCCTTTTTTCTCGATTGTACTAGTTTATCGACAATTATCGTCCCAAAATCTTTTAGCCTTGCTACGCTCAGCATACTTGTTTCAAGTTTTACATGTAACAGCAACATTAGTAAGTCACATCAAACATTCATTAAAAAAAGGGCCCCCCTCTCCCTTTCTAAGCCAAATGTCTTGATTATGGTGTCTCCAGAGAGCTATTGTGACAGTAAATAATTAAGATTATTCCTATTTTCCTTCTATTTTTTGGGTCAAATTCCTATTTATATCCCCCTATTTTTCGGGGTCCGAAATTCCTATTTTCCTATTTTTTTTACCATTCCTATTACTTGACACCCTGGAAGTAATAAATATCACTCAGTAGCCGATTCGGACGAGCACACGTCTCTAGTTCTGAAGGTTGTGGGATCGAGTCCTGCAGATTTCATTAACGTTTGAAAAAAATATGTGAAAAGTGAGGCTGGCACCCTGCCGTATATACCCTTATATGGTGTACATCCCTATTAGTGGAAAAGGTAAGTGTAGCACCAGACATGGTCTTTAGTATCACCGGGCACAAGTGAGAAAGGTGAGAGATCCTTTAGCGTTAAAACCCATGAGGAAGGTCACGCGAAATCCAAAACAGGGGTGGTCAGTGGCCTAACAAATGGATCCTGGTCCAACAAAAACTTTAAAAAAAATTTCTCAGGTTGTATTATTTCTAAAAGTGTATGAATTTTTACACCCTGTTGTTTATAGAACATTTGTCGATATTTTCCACATCAATAGCAATTTTCAAGGTCACAAACTGCACCATTTATCTTGATTTGTTTTGGCCAGCGAGTTGATAATGTTAGAACCTAGTTCACGCAGAGGTTTTTGTTGTTTTCTAAAATAGCAGCATCCTCATTTGCACAAATAGTGATTTTACATAATCATTTAGCTGTCATACCTTATCCTATAATTGTGGGCATTTTCAATGTTTAGTCATGCTTGAATCACAGAATAATGATTTTATCATCAGTTTACATTCTAGTTGGATGTAAATCAGTGTTGGCACTAGCTATACCAGCCTGCAATTGTAGCTGCTATTAGTTACAGCAGCTATTTACATGTGTTAAAACTGATTATTTTGTCAGTCTTTGCCCCCTGCACAGAGAGTGTTTTTTCTTTTTAACATTTTTATTTATGGGTCTTTATGTTTTTTTCAGCGTTATGAATATTTTATGCGCGTAATATGATATATAACACGCAATCTTTATCTGCAGGAAGTCACCCTAGAACAATGATTTAACTAAAATTTGATTAATTAACAAACCAGTTGAATGCGCCAACCACATATAAATTTAAACATACAGCCGGACTGAGGCAACTGTAATGAGCGTTGTATTGATTGTCGTCTTCTAGATCTATAGTTTAATGTTATAAAGAGAGAGACAGCAACACTCAACTTTGCTTCACAAAAGTAAGAGAGGGTGTCGCTAAACTTAACTTGGCACATTTGATACCAGTACATTTCACCCCAAAAAATGTATAGGGTTGTCGCTCAGAAGAAGTGTCGTAAAGAAATGGGACGTTCTACTTTACTGTTATTTGGTACTGATTTATTAAACGGTTTGAAAGGGCAATAAAATGAATGCATGGGAGACACTGCAGTCTTCCGTGCACCTGGCCATATTGTGATGATCTCCTCATCGACTGACCACTTGACCTGTACTCGCAGGAAGTACTCACAGTCCAAATCTCAACAATTAACTTGAGACCAATTAAAACATCAAAGCGAATGATTGAAATAAGAAAATATATTGGGAAAGGAAAGTGTTAGCATTTTAACAAAAGACAGTTTACATTTTAAAAGGATTATAACCCTATTTTCCATGCGCAGAAGGAGGAAAACACTTGAATCTAATGTGCACTAGCTTGGAAGTTTGCACTTAAGTTTTAGAGTAATAAACACAATTGCAAAACAAAAGATCCACAAGATGTCAGATTGTTAAAAAGGTGCATAATAAAAACAAAACGTTTTAGGAAAATTGCCTTGAAAGGTGTTGAAAGATTATTTATGTACTGTCCACTAAGTTAAGTTTAGTCTCTCGACTTTTACTCGAATAATCAAAGTATGAAAGAGATCCTTTGAGCTGATTGTCAAATTTGGAATTTTAATTCGGTCCTTTCGTTTTGTCTACTTAACAATAATAATAAGCTACCGCAGCTTTTGATTTGCCCAGAATCCATATTTAGGATAAAAATTTGTTCAGATTTTGTCTATTCAATTTCGAGAAAAAGGCTCCGATAAAAACTACGTTCTGGTTTAAAGCATATGACTGATGTTCTGCAAACAAATTTTACATTATTTGAATTTAGTAGCTCAATGCAGTTCTTTTTTATTTTCATATAAACCTATTTTCCCTACGTTTGAGTTACATTTTCGCGTTCATTGAACAGATAGGAAATTGTACAAAAAGTTGTAATTGACAAACACTACATTGTTTTCTTTTTGCACATTTTCAGGTGACGGAGGCTTCAGAACAGATGTCGTACCCAAGTCAAGTACGTATTGCACATTCAGTTCCTTGTTTTTAAACGACTTCTTTCAAATCTATAACCGAACTGCATTTCTTGTGTAAATAATTAAGCCATATGCTGGTTTGTGATTGTTGGCCAGTGATGTGTAACCTTGTGTGACAGTATGGGTGCGTGTTAGTGAAGCGTGTCGGGCTGGTGAGAAGGGCCGGGGAGGGGAGGGGGAGGGGGTGCGACTACTTGCATGACCAGGAGGGCTGAAGAGTGACGGGCTGCAGCTCCTCGGGCTTCTCTCCATACACCCATCAAATCACTAAATACCCTACTTAGGGGAGGATTTACAGAGATACAATTTACTATTGATTGAAATTCATCACCTGTTTAATTAAAAGTTAGGATAAATACCAAATACATAAATAATGTATTTACTTGTTCATAGGCCTGTATTCAGTCAACTTTGGGCACTCAATAATTGTCATTAATAATTGTGTTACTTAAATTAATTTGCCATTCTTTGAGGGCATTTATGTCATTGTTATTAGAACGGCTTTGTAAGCAAAAATAAAGTTGAAAGATTTAGAACGCGTTTTGGATGCGAAAAATTCGGAGGTCAGGTGAATAAGTGAATTGATATCTGTGTAAAAAGTTGTAGGATGAGACAAGTTTACCTACGTGTATGTACAAGTAAACAGAAATTGTCGTTGTTGCGTTTTGTCATAAACATTAAAAACTAGATACAATTTCAGGTATTACTATGAAGTTTATCATTATTCCCTAGCTCCACCTCCATATTAATATTCAGGTTAGTGCTCTGCATGCAGTGAGGGCATATCAACAGTTTTACCTACAGCGGATCACAAAAGGCCTGTCTCCATACGGTTCCCGTTCACACTCCATATTCCGTCGCTGCAGTTTGAAAAGCCCCAATTAAACAGAATAGGTGACACGTGTCATTCCCAGCCAAAAGCTACTTAGTTGTACTCAGATGAAGCTAATAATTATGTGGAGGGTGCCAAATATGTAGGAGTGTAGTATTACAGATTCTTATGAGAAACCCAGAGATTTCAGGAAAGTTTCAATTGTAGTTTTGTTGCTGGAGGTCAAAGTATCCAGTAAGTGTGAATGGAGAACGTCTTTCATTACATTTAATATAAAATGGAATAGCGGATCGCATGCAATGTTTCTGGTGTTAATTACTGCCTAGAATCGCAGGTAAAATGAATAATTGACGAAACTGTTGACTTTATCATTGTGCTGTCTGTTTTGGTTTGCATGTCGGTTTGTTAACCATTGTTTGTCGTACCCTGAGAAAAATTAAAGCGAAAAAGTGTACCGGGAGAATTAATGTACGTTTAAGATTAAATCAATGCCCATTATAATACAAATCATAAAAGCTTGTTGGCTTGGAAGACACCGTGCCACTTGTTATAGTTGACGTCTGCCGCAGATTACAAGATGAAAGTTTTTGTGACTATAACTGCCCTATGATATGATATGATTTACATGCATATTTTATAAGTGTAGAAATCTTTTCTGTGTTTTCGCCACAGGTAGATGGGAGGTAGTTACGAGTTAAGTAGACGAGGAATCGCATGCTAGGCCCTGTTGCACGGATGTTTCGACTTTCCTTTACCGCTGTCCCATTGATTTTGAAATTATTGTAAGCACTGCTAAGTATGTGTTCATACAGCATTCAAACCTATCAGAAACATGATAGTCCTTACTTTTCTTGTGCGTTCACAGGCCAAATACTCCATTAAAACTTGGCACTCAAGTAGTCAAATTGCAGCCACAGTTATTGGAAAGTATTGATGAGAAAATCATTTATCAATATATCAGAAATTATGCAACTAAACAGTTATTTTCTTTCTTAGTTACTAGTCAATAGTATCTTATCACTGAAAACATTATGGAATGGATAAACAGTCATCAAAATATGAAAAGAAGTTTAACTGTTAATCAATACGTTAAAGGCATTTAGGAAGAAAGATGAAAGTCAATGTATAAAAAGTAGTTGCAGTAGTAAAATTACGTCTTCATCTTTCTATCCAGCAGCATTTCATTTTTCAACTTCCTTTTTTTATTTGGTAAAAATGAGGTACATAGATCCAATTAATATTGTTATTAATCTGATAAATAGATTAATCGTCATTTCCAGAATTTTGATGGCAGAAGTGAAGCTTCAGGGAAGAACTTTTAATTTCTGATATTAACATTTTCTGCAACATTCTTATTTGGAATACCCAATCTCAGAAATCCATTGTCAATGTTTCCTATAAGTATCGTTAAAATTACTAACTTAATTTCAGTACACGGTTTACAATTTCCCACGTTTCGTGCAAGCGATAGAATTTTCCTACGCTTAACCGGGTCTGTTGTAAGAATAAATAGGTAGACTATAATAACATTTCAGACGAACGACAATAATTTCCATTTTCGTATTTGGCAGGTAATTTGCCTCGCTTAAATGGTGACAAATTATATGTAATTGGTTTTCATTTCTCGAAACGAAACAAAGGCTCTTTTCATGGTCTAAATGAGTTGTGTTATTATCAGTATAGAACAGTGCTTTACAATGGTTCAGTGATTTATTTGATATTCTGTGAAATAGCTAACAAAGCTAGGAATCAGCAGGTTTCGCAGTGAGGGGTTAAAATAACGACCAAGGCCATAATTTCCTAACCACTGGTCAATGTGTCCACCCCAGAGCCCGTCCCTGTACTCCTGATGTGGTCATTTACCATTGTCCTTATTTTTTTATTGATAACAATTGTCTTTCCCCATTTATCCGTAATCAATTACGGCCTGGAGTTAAACTGTTAAACTACCTTGTGCATGGAAACGAGTTGTGCACAAGCAGTGCTTGCATGCATGAAGACTGATTCATTAAAAGCTTTTTACTATTTCACTTGGGCTATCGAATGGTAATTTACGTTTTCCAGCCATTAGTTACAATCATCATTAATTCCTGTAAGCTTTTGGTGCCAAACTATTAAAGTGCCTCGGTAAAATCACTTGTTAAACAGTAAGTGTTACATGTGGGGTGACGTGCTCATTGTTTCCACTAAACTCGTCCGCGGGATATTCAATCATCTCGGCCAATATCGCCCCCAAGTTTTATGAATCAAAAAATTCAATTAAGTGATATAATAACATCTTGGGAAATGTAATGACTCAGTTGGTTGAGCAGCTGAAATAGCAACAGTAGATGAGTTCAAGTAGTTTGCTTCCATCAGACACAATCCATTGTAAATGTGGAATTGTAAAACCACATGAGGCAAATCGGTTTTAACGGAACTTCATTGATGCATTGTAGCCTCGCAAAGATAGTGTTGTTTCCAGCACCACATTTTCTGACCAAATCTTCGCACTTAATATTAGTATAATATTAGTACGCACTAGCCAGCATTTAAGCTTTGACTAAACCTTTAACTGGTTCATCAGCATCACGGTTCACCTTATTGAGCTCAAAGTCTTTTGTTGCTTGCAATATTGGTGACACCATCAACCAAGTATTCAGTATTTCATTTTTGATAAAAAGTAAATATCAATTTGACATATTATTTCGTCAATCTGGTCAGAGAATGGAGTTTTGTTTTTCAAATAGTGACACAACAAAGAACACGTGGCAATTTCTTTAGCAGCTATTGGAGACATTTAGTCATCCACCATTGAATCTTTTCCTTCCACACTTCAATGACAAACTTATGGCCAGCATTACTGAACAAAGACTGAGTATTTGCCCATGATGTGCTGAATATTTGACATCACTAAATATGTTGTCCTTTCATTTTCCGCCTCAGAAATGGAGTGCGTTCGGGCACGATTACACCTTGCTTATGAAGTGTGTTGAAACACCATTGCTTGCCTTCAAATTGTCCGGAACTGCAAATGGAGAGCTGGCATACACACGGGCTCCAGTCATTTCCTATGTCAGACTGATCAAACATTCTGTAATCTTAGCAGGCACACTTCTTCCTTCGCTCTGCAAACTGTAAGATGAACATTTGCATAGCACTGCATAAAAATCTTCCGTTATTTGTAATTCATTTTTGCTTCCAAACCATCTTCAAACATTTGCCTAATATTTTCTCCTTTTTGTAAAAAGATTGCTGCAGACATGACACACTGAGAAGATAACAGCAATTATGCAGTTCTGACACAAGTGAATAAATGCCCCATATCAGTGAAAAGCAACAGAAAATAGGCTAGAAGAAGTTTCAATGGATATCCATATATGAGAATTTTACATTGCTCAAATTTATAGCCAGATGTTTATAGCATTGCATAGGTAATGTGTTGTGAAGTGCCATGACTAGATTAGTTCTTCAAAGGTCAATCCATAAATGCGGTCAAGAAATCACCCAAACTTTGGTGCGTGACCTAACCAGGGCGGAAAGAACGATACAAATTGCCTGTCCCGTTTGCATCGGTTTCTTCCAATTTAACACCTTTGCATGGTGAGGGTGATATTCACGGATATTTTGAAAGGAACCAGCTTGTTTCCTTGTTCTATCACCATTCGACAGGAGAATTTCATTCCACACATTCAGGTGAAATGTGCGTCAATGCATTTTGTAATATCTGTCGTAAGTAAAAAATATGTTCTACATAAAGGTTGGTTGATTTCTTGGACGGATTTTCAGATTGAGCTTTGAAAAATTAATTTTGTCAAGGTAATTCACATCACAATGCCTCCTCATTGCGTAATGTTATATAAACATCTGGCTACAAAATCGGCAATGTGGAAGAAATTACCAAATTAGATTGGTATTTGAAAGCTTAGCGTATCACTGAAAGTTCTCAAAGAGAATACAGAAACGTTGATTCTACCGCTAATGTTTAATGAGTATGAATTTATTTTAATTTAAACTTTCTTCACTTCAGCTATCAGCGGTAGAGCGCTGCCCCCGGGACGTGAGTACGAGCTGGCGGAGTTTCGCTTCCACTGGGGCCGAGAGAACGCCAGGGGTTCCGAGCACACTGTCAACTTTAAGGCCTTTCCGATGGAGGTACTACTTCAACAAATTGTTTTGGGTGTAACGTTAAGCAATTTCTAAGTTAAGTATTTTTACTTAAGATCCCAAGTAGATTTTTAGCTGTACATTCCTCTGTTTTTACAAAGGTAAATAGGACTTGTTCAGGGAAGTAGTGTTTTTGATTATGTCTGTCTGTTCTTATGTTTGTTATGTTCTTATGATGATAATTCAGCTGAACGTCATGGCGACTTTTATTGTCCAACACCATTTAAACAGTGAGAAGTTCACAAGAAGGCAATTGGGTGCATGTTTGTCCGGCTTCGACGTAGTGATCAACGTTGCCTGCATATTGTTCCCTGGGTGATTAGAAAGTAAGGAAAGGAAGCCATGTGAACAATTGTAAATGAAACTTAAGTTTTAAATATCGAATTGCCTTTACCAACATTACAGCGCTGGATGAAAATCTGTTTTGAAATATATATTGAGCTTTCACACACAAAGGAATAAGCTGTCCGCTCAGCTTATTAAAACTTGTAGAGATTTTTGACAGATCTGATTTAATGGTGGAAAAAGTCAAATTTCTGAGCTATCGTATTGCTAGTCCCACCGCTGGGCATTAAATGTAATTTAAAGCAATTGAGCATCAAGAACTGGAACAAAAGGATGTGCATTACGCCTTTTAAAAAGAAATGGGGAAATAAAGGACTCGAATTGCATATTAGGCTAAAAGTGGTTAATTTATCTGCCCCAACAGGCCTGTGGCTTTTCATTGGAGGATTCACAATACAACCAAGTGCACTTTAGATAGCTGAACACTTGCAAATTGGAAGCGAAGTCCTGTCAGAAAAACAGGCAAATCTCTTCTTCTTTGGCGCCTGTAGCATTAAGGCAGTTAATTAATTTGATTTTTGCCTGAGAGTATTATTTCAGATGATGTAGAGGATGCTGTTTGCATAGTGTCTCATATGTTGAGAAATGATGTACAATTTGGAAAAGAAGCTTAGAGTCCCTGTACCCAATCTGCAATTAAATTGTACTCAGAGGGAATAAATGCGGAATCAAATAGCTTCCAATGTAAAAGGACCTAAACGGAGGCGCTTTTCAGAAGTTCCCACTAATGTGTTTATTCCAAATGAATCCGTATGCCAACAAAAACAGTAATCAGGTTTGAGAATCAAGGCTAATGGAACATTGAAGTAGAATCCCTGCTTTGAGCATATGGACATCTGTATGACCCCCTTGCTGTTTAACCGCGAGGTGAACAATAGGCGCCCCGTCCCTCGGGTCAGGGCTGCCCCATCCGGTTGGACCTCTCCTGGTCAGCGACATTATCTGCACTCAATTTCCACCGATCATTGCCGTATGAAAAGACTTTTTGTATTTACTGATGATTGTCAAAGATCAAGCCATCATCCAGCCACACGGTTCCACAATGGAGCTGGTATCAGTGAAATCGAAGCAGCACAAAGCCTTCACAGTATGATATCAGTTACCATTTACAGATGTTTAAAGCAGAGAAGCAGTAGTTGCTTTACTCGAAGGAAATTGTGTTCCTCTGTAAATAGTCTGTAAGTGGCCTAATAGACAGAACAAACGCTCATAGTGGCTTTAAAAATCACTAAGGCTCATTGATGCTCATGCGCATTGAAACTCCCTTTGGTGACTACTGCCAGTTTCATTGAAACATGAATCAAAGATTAAGTGCAGCCTATTTGACCGTGGCCATTAACATAAAACAAAGCTTTCTGCTGGTCAAATACATTGTTGTTATTTGCAGGGAAATGGAAGTGCAAAGTTTTGGGGGAGAAGAAGAGGGTAAATTTCTGGCACACACGGGGCATAAGCTCTTCTCAAATAGAATCATCTCTGGAACGTTGGTTCACCGGAAACATGTAGGATTCATGAGCTTTCGGTCTTGGTTCCCATTTCTTTTGTCTCCAGTTCATTGCAGCCAGAAGGCAAATGCACCTACTGTTTTGTGGAGCTCAACAAAGGTGTCGTTTTGCTGCGAATGAATTTCCGTACACGAGGCAACAACGTTTGTTTTTTGTCATGATTAATTGTTCTGGACTTAAAAATGGACCTTTTAGATCTGAGGCCCCAAGTACATTGTAGGTCCCTTGTTGAATTAGAATTTAAAAACACAAGAGACATCAAATGACAAAAAAGCAACCACGTTCAAAAGAAACAAATTGACTTATAGCAATGGAACTCAGACAGTTTTTTGCAATGTACTTTGGATGTCTCTTTATAGTAGACAAATGGTCTTCGAATGTAAAACTAAATCAGTGTTCGTGTGTTATTTGAAAATTTGTGGGTTTTACGACAGACGACGACAAGACTATAATCAGGTGTCTAAATTGCGTGTGGGGTTTAAGCATGCATGTAGCAAATTAGCAACAAAAAAGTCCCGAAACACCTGATAATGTAACTGGCAGCGCACGTAATAATTTGAACATGGCAGTATACCAAATTATTTGATACAAATCATCAATATGATGGGTAAAAGGAAGTGTCATTTTGTAATAGTTCCAGTTTATCATTATTTTCATCTGAATACACGGCGATTGTATTATAATTGTGCGTAACAAAATGAAGGTAAATCAGGAAAATTACTTAAATTATGAAAAAAGATGTTAAACCCCAGTAGCCTACTCATTATGTCGAAACAAATAATGATATAAAATGTAATATAGAAATTACTGTGCTATTAGTTGATTATTAGATTTATTGAAACAGAGTGTTAAGTATTTATTAGGGTCAAGAATAGTATGTAGGGTAGAGTTAATCAATGACTATTTAAAAAGTACATACAAAGTGACTGCGAAATCACATACTTTCGGGATTGATAATTGATACAAGACATTGTTATTTCGAACGGCAAGGAGAAAGTTAAGCTTCTATTTCAATGTATATAAGGAAAATATATAGTGATTCGAACTAAAACTGTACTTTAACGCAGAAACTTGGTGTTGTGTAATTAAACTGTCACGCGAAAATTTTAAATGACTGTAACGTTTTGGGGTCAACATTGGTTGATGTCCGAACATATATAGTGCTTTTCGTTTCCCACGTCCATCCAAAAGTCCAGTCTTCGACAACTTGAACTTCATAATTATAGTTGTTAATTGCGCTTTTACTAAGTTAATTATCTCGTCACAAGATGAGTAGAAAGTATTTTAACTCGAGATGATATCGTTTCAGTACGAGTAACATTTTCAACATATGTTGTAATGCTGACATCAAAGCTTTGCTTAAAAGAAATGTTACATCACCATAAATAGACATATTATCTCTTATCTGTATTTCTTTTGCTGAATGGTCATTGCCAAAATGGGTAGGCTAATAGATTTAAGCATTGCATGATACACTGCTATAAAGATGAGAGAGATGCCATGACACGGGGAATGCGATCTCCTCTCCTTCCTGCATCCCTCTTTACAAGATGCGATTCTTTCAAGTGTTTTATCACTTAATGCCAAATTTGGTAATTTATAGCTTGAAAGTGCTGCCAATCGACTGTCTCCTCCACTTGCAAGATGCTAGCCATTAGATGTCATTAGTGACTATTAAAAAGAGCAATCATCGGGTCTTAAGAGATAGGTGCAGCATTCTCCAGCATCGGCAACATAATGTGCGCTTTTATTGAAAGTGGTACGTTTGAAAAGGCGCTATCATTGATTCTATTTAGATTTGATTGCAGCCTCCGAAAAAGATCTGAATGTCCATCTGTCGCAAGAGGAATTTACATCTGTATCGTGTAGGCCCCGTCTTCTTCTTCTTCTTAAGATGCAGACACCATGCACAGTCACAGAATACATTTGTGAACTAGTGCTTCCTGATACTGTTAGCCGACAATTACATTACCAATTGGTACTCTTGACGCGTCGCTGTTTATATGTTTAATTGTCCTCGCTTTTGTTAGTCAGCTCTGTCCAGTTTAACGGCTGGTTTGACATTGAATGTGATAATTATTCTAAAAGCTATTCGAAGCACTTTCACACAAAGCTAAGCTGACTTGACCTTCCAAGCTACAGACCGATAATTAGGAATTAGAGTAAAGTATGTATGCTAATATCAGTCGGGTGTTCCAACATAAAATGCTACACGAATGAGCCTAATTTGGACACTTGAAGTGCGATTACCAAGTTTAAGTTCTTTGAAGCAAAAATCTTGATAAGTGGTAAAACATCCCAAATTATTCGAAAAGAAACTTCGAATTTCTTGTCAGTTTTGTAGACAAAGCATGTTAACTTTTGTATTACCTCCTGTGACATTTTGTCAACTGGTCTCTTATGTGGAAAGTTACTTAAGGGTAATTTTCGGATTGAGTCAACATGGTGATTAAGTTGTGTACAGTTTGTGAATTCATGCAGATTAATCTTGTTTTGAGAACAAAACTAATGTATTATCACTTCTAGACTGTCTTCAGTTGTTACAGATTTTATTAAGACATAGGCTATTAAAGGATTTGAGTCTGTAAGTTCGTGCAGTTACCATGGGCCGGAATCCTTATGAGTTTATCTTAATTATATTCGTTTCAAGAACTAAAGTTTTGGATAAAGATTGTAAATTAAAACTTAAATTAAATTATAATGAAGAATATTAAATTTCTTTTGTTTCATTTACACTTCTACACCGAGTCAGTACGGTGGAAAGATTCAATATTCAATGTGCAGCATACGATAACGATGCATTATAAATTGCTCACAAGAGTAGTTCAAATTCATATTGAAAATGTCCACAGTAACGCATTGGATAAAATTTTGCCAGATACTCCAGCTACGCTAGAGTGTATTTAGTTTAGTTTTCCATTGTACCATTTAATCCCAAGGTTACATTAAAATGGATCTCACGGATTCCTACTTTACATATTTAGTAAAGAAACTGTATGTAAATCAATTCCAAACTGATTTTTGAAATACTTGTTCAAAGAAGGGGACAGAAGGGGACAGTATGTCCTTGGGCCATAAATTTGTAATTACAAGTAAAACATATCTAGACATTTAATTTCACTAGCATGAATTCCCATATTTACATACAAATCCAAATGAATTGTATACATAGTGTTTCAAATCAATTTGAAGTCTCCTTATTCCAATTACATGTCGGAAGTTCTTCTCTTGGCTTTCAACTGGCTTCAATCTGGACAAGAATAGCGAGATGTCATATTGACAATATCCTACAGGCGTGACCATTTAGAGTCGGGGGGGGGGACCATACGAGGAATGACTTCCAAAACTGGCATTGTGCGCAAGTATTGCTGTTCAGTCGCGGTGTTTGTGATGCCACGACACGTACTCCCACATTACGAACAGGGCTCCATTATCCGAAACTGTTTTAGTGGAAGGTCTGTGTCAAAAAGTAGCCGCTATATGTATTCTGCACATAATCCCCGGACCATCGTATTAGGCCATGATATCCATTGTGCCAATTTGATATGTTCAATCAGTATAAGATCAGCAGTGAAAAGAGTAGAGAGGGCCCACGTCGTCCGAGGGAAGGCAAACATTCCTGCAGGCGAACTAAACATTTGCCTTGGTGATGGAACAATCTTGAAACCGAAGCGCCTTTGGAGGGACCTCGGGTCAAGAAAGCATTGAAAAGCTAAGATTAGGGAGGCATAGTTGATTTATTATTGGCCATCTACTTATGAAATTCATTCTATCAGCTCGGCGCACATAGCTGGAGGACGGTGAATGAAGACCTGACCCCTGTGCCAGGGCTGGCACGCAAACCTTCACGTTCTGTTAGCTTACTTGATTAACTACAATCCCAAATTAGTATGACTTGCCATTTTCTTCATTATGGACCAGGGGAGAAATGTTGTCAGAAGAGATTGTTATGAAAATTGAAATATTGATTCTTGTCAATGAAACTGTGTCCGTTAGACATTTGTGCGAGGGAAACTGCTTATTGAATGGTTCTATTGACGGTCGGGCAAGTTCAAATCACCATTAGCAGTGTAAAATTCTGATTACGATGGGCCAACACATTTGGAACAAGTCAAACATTAGTCATAACAAATCACCAACACATTGGCAAGGAGCTTCGGCCTAAGATTATCATTTCTTAATAATTATAGCGTTTTATTTCGGCAGAAAATCGAAGGCAAATGGGTGATTGGTAATCATATGTTTGCCATTAAGCGTGGCCCTTCAACTTTTTTACGACAGCTTAAGTGTAAAATCGATGCTTATTTGTTTGTTCTCAAAACATTAATAATTAACTTGAAAATAGAGCAAATGACAACGTTTCGATGTTAAAGGACAAAGGCAAAAATGTGTGGTACAAATAAAATTATTACTAATGCGTGTAATATACATTACACGTTACAAGTTAATTTAAACCATGAAAACAGTCTTGCTTTAAACAATTTAGTGGCTCAATGTTGTACAACGTTTAAATGCGCTATTACAGCCGTGGTAAGTAGCCTCAGCAATGTTCCGTGCAGAATAATTTCAAATGCAGTTGAATGTGTGTACCTTCAGTCATCTGCGCCTGTACTCAAAAGTGAATGTATCTGAAGGTGACCAGGATCAAGTAAATCAGATACCTTTACATCATGTGGTAAGGCAAGCAAGTCTTTTGATACTTGCCACAGATGTCATTAAGCGCCGACCACCGACCAAATGGTCGGCAGTTTTCAGGACTTTGGTTGGTAACTTTTTCAGAAACTAGTAATTGATTTTAAATTTTTGGAGTCATTTTTTGCCATCAAAACAGGACACATGTTTTATTAACTGTTATTTGAAATAAAAGGTGGGAGAATGCTTCATAGAGCATTTAAAACCCTTCAACTACTAAGGTGCGCTCCATATTTGTGGTCGGCAACTATTCGCTTTTGGTCGGAAACTCTAAAAGATAATGACATCTGTGACTTGCTACACTTTTTCACGGTCTTGCGCACTACATTTTATTTCACATACATCGGATCTGAGAGCTGTACGCATGAAACTTTCAGGGAATCTGTGCGTTTCTTCGGTGATAAATAGATGTTGAAATGACCCATGTTCTCTCGCTGTACCCTGTGAAGCTGGATAACTCGAGCTGCACGACCAGCCTTTTCCATGTTCTTAGACACTCATTAGTTAGCTCGTTAAGAAGTGCAGCTGGACTTATCTTTATACATGGCTGATTATAGACTGAATTTGTCTTATCTTGAGCGGACATGGCTGAATTAGCAATGAAAATTAGCAAGACATATTAGCTACTTTGTACACCAGCTTCACAAGAAAAGTGCGACGCAGACGCCGTCCTTGATTGCATTGTAACAAACCAAGTCGTTCAGCTTTAAATTACATGACTTTTTCAGAATATATATTATGTCCTTAAAGTATTGTCAACATCATAAAAAGAGGCTACGGATATGAGATACAACATTTCGAACCCATTCCATCCATGTCCATATCCAAGCACTGTACCTAAAAGAAACGAACATGACAAATTGACGAAGGAACGTGACAATAACAACCCCGCCAAAAAGAAAGGATATATTATTTGATTTGATGTATACTTTAATTTAAGGCAGTAGAATTATTAACAGTAATTAGATTAAGTTGTTTCCTTTTGTCTTTTAGCTGCATCTCATCCACTGGAACACGACCAAATACAGCAGTCTGGAGGACGCACTTGGTAAACCCGATGGTGTGGCGATCATTGCTCTTTTCATCCAGGTTAGCATTCACTCTATCTCACTCTAAATTAAGCCCGTAACCACTTTAGAAGCGCCATTCTGATCATTACTAATATAACATATGGAAAAATTAATAACTCCATAATAATTTAGCCTTTGTTATATAAAGTGTCAAGCCTGTCTCGAGTATGTCCGCGGCCTTTTTGCTTGGTCCCTCTGCCGATCAGACCTGGAACTAAATTGCTAAATTGTTGCTTCTTTCAAGTTTCACACTGAGCAAGCATTACATTGCAATGGAGTTACACACTTTTTTATACAAATTTTAAATGTTTAATTTTGAACTAAAGCAAATACTATTTCCCCAATACATGGATTTGCAATAAATTGTGTATGTTGAATTGAATTAATATACAGGCAAGTATGGCATTTTGTCCCATTTTGTGACGACTATATTATATAGTAGTTACTCATTTTTTGATGATACCAAACCAAGCCCATTGTCAGCTTTTCGCAGGCTAAATTTTCATTACACATTTGGCTTAGAATAAGCTGCATAAAACAAATGTAATGCGTACTGTCGCTATACACTCACCTATTCCTTTTTGTGCCTGCAGAGTTCAAGTGTCGAGATTTATAGCCACTTACGGAGCTTGAAGTAAAATGCATTTAACATTTTAATGGTTTACTCTGCTCGTTTATTGAACAGCAAATTACATAGAATCAAAGAACGCCGTTGATCAGTCGATAATTAGGTTGACCAGCCCATTGTCTAAAATAACTAGCTTCTAAAATTCCTCGTCAATGGACTCAATCAGCTGTGGGGCAAAACATGATCAATGCATTAAGTTGAAATTTTACTTTTCAACCCTGTCTATTGTCGCACTAATGTGTGAAGTAAAGTGTATCCCCATCACCGTATAGGGACCTGCTGCTAATAATCATTATTGTAAAATGATTTTCAAAATGATTTAGGTTGTCAAAATGTTTCCCTTTGAATATGTGCGGTGTGGAAAAAATGGAATAGGCCCCGAGGCAGCATATACATGTATTTTGTTCTTTACACCTTACAGTGATAATTTTTGCACAGCACTGAAGGAAAGTCGTTTTTCATTCTGTCATTTTGCAATTGTGCTCAATTGAAGCCCTTGTGAATTATGGTAAAAATTATGCAGCGCCTTGTTAAACAGACAATTATCTGGCATTCATCAGCCAAGAACTGAAGCTGCTACAAATGTAGAAAGCTTGTTTTGCACCAGGTATTGTGTTAGTTTTCACCAAATGCATTGTTCGGAGCTTTCCAAATCAAGGCCAGGAGACATAATCTATCACATAATGCATTCAACAGGAGAATAAAAGACACTGAGTCGCAAATGTAAATGAAATTAAAGATACGCCTGTAGCCCCGAGAGGAAATTATCTGCGAGGGATATTTGCATGGAATTATCGGCTGGTTTTATAGCATAACTTAAATGTCATTGATTTACTATAAAAATTACCGACTTCTCTATTGACATTTAAAAAAGACATTTCTCTTCACAAGATATTGATGGAAAATTATTTTCTATGGAAGTATAAAGAACCAACCCATTAGGCTATTATGCTATAACATGCCCATTTATGAGAGCAATTATGCATGAGCTATTATTGGCAGTACTTTGCTTTTTTTAACACTGTCAGAAATATGTATGATTATGACCGAGATGGGTTGGAAAATGAATGAAAATTGCGTGCAACAGTCATCTATGTCTGTATGTATCTGTCTCTTTGTATGTCCGTTTGAAGAATACTGACATTTTTTGAGATAAGAACTGTAATAAAAGCTCTCTCCAGTTTTAGGTCTTAACCCTCTCCAATCCTTCTCCTGGAGGCTGAAGCTCTTGGCACGTGTACCGTTCCGCAATCAGTGTTTCCTTTCAACGCATTCTCCACATTTTCAAAGCCCTTTCCACTGCCCCCTCCTCATCACGAGCATACCTGCCATGGTATAGAGCACCGCACGATCATGAATATTTCATGTCTCAATGTCCGTATGACCTGCTTTTTACTAGTGCGGCGTAATTGGCTACTTGTTTTTAAGTTTTCTCTTTTTAGCCAGGAAGTTGTGATTTTTGCCGTCGGCGCCACATTGTTTACCTTAATAGTACCCTTTCATGCCCAATGGGAAAGATACAATTCTATCTCCTAAGTGACACGCTGAAAAGTGTTTTAATGGCAAATATTCAATAATAAGCAGGCACCACAATGGCATCCTAGAAGAAATGTTTTTCGGTGTTGGGCAAAATGTCAGATAATGTTGTACATGAAAGGGAGAAATCAACAGGCCTCCTGGTGGGATGTTAAGCAACACTAAGTGAATGATTGCAGAGTTCCAATTAAAGGATAGAGCCATAAGACGTCCGCTTGAAAGGCAACTGTCTACTTTAATGTGATTACCTTATCATTAGGCAGTATATCTGCCTATTGATTGATGCGACGATCCAAGTTTTAACGTTAAGGCACGGAATAAAAATTGTACATAGAAAGTATTTGTACCAATATACTTTAAGTTTATTTTGATATATGGCATAGTAGTAAGCGTTTATGATCGTAGAATTCGTCCAAATATATATATTTGATGACTATCTTTTGGTAAATGTATTGTGGTTATTATCTTACTCCCGTCTGTCTGTCTGTCTCTTTGACGCTTTTTGATTTGAATGCGACATGCGTCAGACAGCAAATTATGAGGATAAAAAAATTGAAAATTTGAGATGGTATGATTTTAAAAGATGCAGGTTTAGAGTTTATCAACTAATTACACAATGATAACATTAGTTTTGTATCAAACGGGACAATTGTTTTGTACCATCATATTGAGAGCTCCAGTCGCACGGCAATAAATGCACCTTAAAATTTTATGATAAGAGCTGCGGAAACAATTTATTTTTATATCATTGCTCAATCAAAGCAATAGTATAATTGACTTTACTCATTGTCAAACACAGTTATTATCTTTTAATGTTAATCGTGGCGGGTTCTTATATAAATATTGATCACACCCCTATTTAACTATTTGCAAAAGAGCGTTATCATGAAACAGCAGAAAATATATTTGGTATAGCGTGTATCAGATTTGACCAAGCTGTTGCCAAAGAAAATTATTTTCTATGCCACAGTATATTTAATAATTACAATTTAGAACTCCCACTGGATGATGTGGCATCGCAGAACTTGCACATACCGACTTGAGGGATCTGTGAAATTAGGGGCTTCGCGTAACTTCCCATTTGGTTAGTTAGATATCTGGGGTGGATATGTGACGTCTTTTTGCTTTCTGTTAGATTTTTATTATGTATACGTATACAGTTGTGAAACAGCGATGCAATGGACATAATTGTTAAAATAATTTTATTTTCAGATCGGTAAAGAACACACCGGACTGAAAATATTGACCGAACAGTTAGAAGATATCCAATACAAAGTAGGACAATTCATCTTATCCAAGACAAAATTGGCCAAATTTCTCAAGTTATAATCTGTTAAAGTTACAACAACGCAAAAAAACTTCGTGCAACTGTTACTTGGACATGACTTTTGGCTATTTGTTTACGCATTTTAAACCTTTAAAAGAAACTTTTTTAAAGCGAAGATCTAAAAATATTTCAAAGTTGCAGTGCACTTTTGACTACCTAGTGTCTAATTGATATGTCAACATGTGGTGTTTCATTCATCGTTTTATTAAAGCAGCTTTGAAGCAATTTTGCCTGCAACCAGATGTGGAAATGCTGCTTGATTTACCTGTACAAATAAGAGTTGATTTCACAGGAGCAACTCCAAACTTACACATAATGCAAACCAGCTTTGAAACAAGTGTAATTGTAAGAAAATGTGGGTCACAAGTTGAAACTTTCCTGTATAATTAATTATCAGAATGCAAAAGTAACTTGATAATTTTGCATAATTTTCAGGGAAGACAGAAGACTATAAATACATCTTTCAATCCCAACTGTCTTCTACCAGGTATGTATTGTAATATTCCTTTATCTACTTTCTTATCAGTATTCTTACTGGTTTGCATTTGTGAAGCTGGAAAACATATCTTTAAACAAACATTGTGTCCAAGTAAATAAGGTTTAATCTGGAAGCTATGCAGAGTAAATTAAGATCAAATGGAAACTGTTACTTCCAATTATTTTTTGTATGTTGCTGCACACTTAACCAGGTGCATTTTCAGTCATGTTCATATTCAATGGCTTCTATCCCTGGCATCTCAATACCATGTAATGTATTCTTTCGTTTTGTCTTATTCAGATTCTATGCTGAGAGATTATTGGACATATGAAGGTTCCCTTACAAGCCTACCTTGCAGTGAAAAAGTGACATGGATAATTTTAAGATACCCACTTACAATGTCTAATTCACAGGTAAACATGTATATTACATATAATTTAATATGTTTGCTTCTATTAAAGGCAATGTACGTGGTGTACATACATCTGTTGCATTACACAGAAGTTAGATAGATCAATGAAACATCCCCAGCATAGTGCAATGTGTGACTGTGACCAATATATGACAGTTTCAATACACAGACCATAAGTAGCACTTAGAGAGACCGGGTCTCTTAGACCTGTAGTGCATCCAATATTAAGTCATATCATCATAGACAGCTCTAGGGCCAAACATCACAGAAGACCACTTGTCCAGAGTAATATCAGAGGGACAAGTGGGGTGACTGCTAACTTTAGCCATTTAAGTTATCCCAGTATGGCCTCAAACAGGAAGGCAGCTTGGTAACATAAAGCAAACTAGCACTTGAAGAGAAATTAGCTCAGACTCAAGAGGGTGTCACCACAAGAAATCAGATGTAGCAAGGAAGGGTTTCTTGTTTTTGAGTGGCAAATATCGTGGTAGATCAGTATACACCCTAATTCATAGTGATTTGATGCACCGGGTCGGAATTTTCATTCCCTTAACAATATTGTACATTATTTTACAATCTCACTCCTAATCTACAATCTACAGGGTTACGTCTGATAAGGAATTTCACTTACTGGGGTCATTCTCATTTCTGATGTGTTTTAAAGTTTCAAAAGATTTTTTACTCCTTATAGTTGGTAAGACATATATCCAGAACTTAAGGAATAACTTTTACGAAGAATATAAATGAAGCAAAATTGACAAAACAAAGGCATTGAGCAGCATTTAGTTACAGTCCTGGATATTTCATGTAATTGAACCACTTTAAGAGGCAAAAGAGGGAAGGAGCGTAATAGTCAAGTGGTTAATAGAGGTGGACTGTACACATTGTACAACTTTGATAGAACCAACAACCAACTTTAGGGAAGATTTTCAAGTGGAAAAGGAAGGGCAGTTGGAGCTAAGAGCTGGACATTTGAAGATGCTCACTCAACAGCAAGACTGTGGGCAATCAGACAGTGTAGGAAGCTGTGGAAAAGCTGGAGAAGCTGGACCCAGTCTCTGAAACATGTGTCTGATATTGGCCATTGACACCCTTTGCCACCAATCCAGATTGCATAGTCTAAGCTGGAATAGTTTGATTTGAGCAGAGGAAAGGGGTCTCCTATCTAACGGAAATGAAAGGAGAGACAGACTTTTGGAGAGGCCTATCTGACCGCTAAGATAAACAGAGATCAAGAGCTACTGTATCTGCGGAACATTGTGTGGTGGGGAAACAATATCTGTGCAGCGTTTGCAAGTAACACTTTCCCCCTTGAGGGTCAACGGTGTCATAGAGATTGCAATTTCAGATGGAATCGCCTCATCACTGCACACTTTATCGTCAGAAGCTTTTCAACCGCCTTAGATACAGAGCAGAAAGTAAGCCTTCAGTATGTTGATCGGAACATGATGGAACTCTCGAAACCTGTTACAATCCTTCGTGTTACGATTTTAATGCTGGATATTTTGTCGCAAATATTTACTCACTTTGACCTTTAATAAATGAGGTTTTAAATGAGTACCAGCACTGAATAATTGTTGAAAGAGTCTATTGTCTTGGTCTGTGTAAAAATAAATAAAAAATGAATAAGATATTTACGGAATGGCCGAACCTACGCAAGTATCGTAATATATTCGCCTCGTTAATCGACAAGCCCCTTCACGATAGTCTTAGTAAAGATGTCGAAAATGTCGTAAAGCTAACCTAACAAGTAATACTGAATTGCTGTCATTTCGATTTTGCCTCCTAATGATATTTGTACACATTAATAGTGCCAAGCGTGTAGTCTAATTAGTCTAGTTGGGTAAAAAAATCGATTGTAGCGACACATATGGGCATATGTCACTCAAAAGGTGACCATCCATTTTCAGGCTTTTTAAAAATTTTAATTCGTTATGTTAAATAATTTTATAATTTCCAATATTCATATTAATTGTCTTAATTATTCCAAATCATA
>JBCAUI010539805.1:0-10880 GCA_038406195.1 Haplosyllis anthogorgicola
CAATTTTTACCCAATTTTTGCGCAAAAATCCCCAAAAACTGCATGAAAATGAAGAAATTTTGGGCCGTAGGGGGGCGCCTCCCGTCCCCCCCCTAGATCCGCCAATGTATCCTTGCTTAAACATGCTCGATAAAACACTGCGTTTTCTACAAACTTATGGAGTTGATTACTTTATAACTGATCTTTTGGAAAATTAATGCTCATAAAGTTTAAGCAGATGAATTCAAAGAAATAATACCTGCTTTAATCAGAAAACGATTTTGGACTGTATAATTGTTTCAATATGGAAGTGTACAACCAGTTTGATGATTTTTGTCAGATTTGGAACAATAAAAAGTCGCAGTGTGCTATGTTAACATTAAAAACACGGTGTCGCATTCTATTTTACTCAAATGTTTGCAAATTGATTGATATTTCAGGAGCTGATTTTCTATCAAAATGGAAACGTTTAAATTTAAAACAAAGAAATTTCATGCTACAATACAAACAAAAACACAAAAGCATAAAGTGAATTTGTATTATTTTAAACCTGATGGGTTGGTAACATACCTAAAAACAACATTCAAGCTTCAACTAAATTCGCAATTTTCTACCAATGTTTTCAGTGACAAGAGGCAGCGACAACGAATGCCTCCAGGACCCCTGAACTTCCCTCTGGTGGGAAGTCTGCCATTCCTTGGGTCGGACATCAGGGAACCAATGCGGAAGATGGCGTACAAGTAGGTTCAAGCAATGTAACACAATCAGTGCTTTTCTTTCGCCCCAAAATAGCCGATAATAGCAGGTTTTGAGGCCATGGAGGCCATGAATTTTGGCACCCGCTAGGAGATGCCACAGATCAGCTTCGTCTTTCTTTGGGGTTTGACTAATTTTCAGGGCGAAAGAAATGCACTGTTGATGTTGTCATGTTGTCTGTGCCTCTCTGTATTTCAGACATAAGGTAATATTTTATCTACTTTGATTTTGCATTTTGATAATTTTTTTAGTCTGAGTGTGAATTCCCGATTCATACTTTATCTTGCATAAATTCAAATCAGAATTTGGGACTGATTCTGAACATGCAAAGCCAATTTATACAATTTGGAACATGGTCACATTGACCACAATGTGTTTAGAATGAATGCAAGCAGTATTCCTTGTTCAGGAATCCCCTAGGATATACCCTTGACTATTGATGAAGGAATATTACCCATGTGGCAAATTGAATTGAACTCATTGGCATTTGATAAAAAATAATGAAATGAACCAAATTCAAAGTAGAATCAACTTATCCTGTACTGGATATGCATAAATATGTCATGCAAACTAAATTAAACCAGAAAACTTCAGGTGTTTCTATCAGAAACAACTGAAAATAACTCCCAAGTTCATGAACTATTGAAATACCCTAAAAAGACATGCACACAAATAATTAACACTTCAAAGGATATCTGTGGCACAAAATACTAACCCAATGTCCAGTTGGTCTTGTAGACATAATGATGGATGATAGATGATACAATGGTACAAGGTCAGTAGAAATAACAGAGTCTGTGATCTAGCTGCTATGGCACATGGAACACAAGTGAAGAGCCCAAGCCTGGGGTTGATCAAACCCTGCTCCTAAACCATGTGACATGACCAAATATGGTCAACCACCCCTTGATCAATACCATATATGGAATGGAAAATTACCAAACTGGCTAGATATACCCTGGATAACCCTTTTGCACCTAATGTGCCTAGTGTACTAACAGATTTTGACCAATGAAGTAGAGAAGATCCCCACATGAGCATGGATACGTGGTAATATGTGAACTGTGACTAAATAGGAAAGGGAATATAATCAACTTTAGCGAGATAGAAATACTATTTTTATTCAATTTTGACCCAAAATAGAAAGATCCGGGTGCAATGCAATAACCTAATACAGTCCTATACAAATATTGAATGTAACCCTTTGAGAACTATTTTACCAAAAAGTCATGCAAAAAGCTACTCCATGACAATAGGTTCGGATGAGCATTGGTCTATAGTTCCGAAGGTCGTGGAATCGAGTCCTGCACAATGCCGGTTCACCAGTGCTTGAAAATATATGTAAAAAATGATACCAGCCACCAGCTGTGTACATGTTTAAACAGTTTGCACACCCCTATTAGAAAGTCAGGTGTAGCACAAGATGTGACCTTTGGGATCACTGCATGCAAGCAAGAAAGAGTGCAGGTGGGAGATCCACACTGGCTTTGAAACCAATGAGGAAGGTCACACAGTAAGGTCCAAAACAGTGGTAATCAATGGCCCACAAGTGAAACCTGGTCCAACAAATTTTTAAAAAGAAAAAAAAACTTTTACACTATCCCCTCCCTGGTGATTCTCATGACGATCAGGAACAACTATTCCGAATAGTCACGATCAGATGCAGCACAGAACAATAGTTTTCCACAGGAGGGAACATGGAATGCATTACTGAACGTGACTTGTTTAAAATGTAGGGAATTAAAAATTCCACCCAAACAAGTAAGAAACGTAATTACCTTACGTCATTACCTAAATTTAGATTGGTGACATGTTTCTTTGTGTCAAATCAACTGGATTATGTAATCCTTCAATTCCGGTTTTAATCAGTCCGTAGAACTTGCTAAAATACACAGATAATTTTGTTAGTTAAACCCTGACACTGATTTCGTTTCGCGACAACAAAATTTCAAGCTGTGATTAGTCTAGTACACTTATAAAACACTGCCTATTATTCTCAAAATTCAGACCCCCTCTCGCACAACAGAAATTTTATTCGCCATTTTCTGATGTATTTTTCCTCACTGTAGAACGTCCCTACGTACTCGATGCATCGCAGGAAATCAGCGTGTCCTGGAAACAATAGAAATACAGACTGTGCAAAATGTGGGAAAATGGTACAGGATGACATATTTATTCACGCCTCTCCATTTGGGAAACAATAGATGTTTTTAATTGAGCCCGAGACACAAAATAAATTCTATTGTTGCAAATTAAATCAATTTCAGGAGCTGTACTTCCCCCATTGTGAAGCAGAATTAGTGCAGATTTGCTGAAGTTAACGCAATTTCCGTACTCCCTTTATTCAGACTCTGTAATTTAATTCCGGATAGATTAACGTTTTGTTCCCCGAGTTAAATCAATTGAGTGTTAACAAACACAGAGCTAATCGGATCCGGTTAGCATCTCAGGGTGTCGAATGTCAATCTCATAATGACGCGAGAGTCTGATGCAAATTCAAAATGCCAACCGGAAGTCCATTGAGAATTTATGCACCAAATATCCCTCACATCTCTAAAGAATGGAGACGAGAAGCCATTGAATGAATCATTTTGTATGGCTTCTTCTTGTTTTCAGCAAATATCACTTCAATTTTCTACCAATTGATCCAAATTTTAACATAGTGTTGATGAGATTTCTAGTGGCATTATGAATTTTCTTAAGGCGCATGTGTCATTGCCATATTGATATCCTACACCCTGTGTCTGTTAACCTTGAGGCACCTTGTTTTGCTTCTCAATGGTTCCCTCTCCCACGCGCACGGATAGAATTACAAGTGGTCAGTCCGTCGAGCATTCGAAAATACACTGTTAGTTGGTAAATGCAATTTGATTGCTAATTCATTGCAATACAAACCCATACTATCATTTTTAATGTCCAGTTTTGTTCTCTTTATTTGATGTTAATTATGGAATTGAGGTTAATCAAAAATATGAAATGAAATGATTCATTATTTTTATATCAAATTAGTTAAATAGGGGAGCACTGAATTTAAACAAGAAAGTTGGAGCAGGAGTTCCCTCGAAGTGTGAGTATTGCAATGTTGTTGCACAGTACTAATACAATACTTCTGTTCCCAACCAATTCAACACAATTGCCGCGAAGTCGTATGAAATCCAATAGTTTTGATCTACATTATTTGGATTAGCAACTGAAAATAAGTGAAACATTACAGTTTAAAAAGAAATGCCATTACAATTCAAATTGTACGCTAGGAAATTTGTCATTTTTGCTATTACAAGTGAAGTGTGCCATAATATGTTGGACTTTCCATAGTAAGCTTATGGACAAAAGTTCATCGGTTAAAAAATTTGACGGGGGCAGCACCTGACTGGCCTTAAATCCAATGCATAATTTGTATTCTGATGGCTTGGATAACCGTTATTTCTATTCTGACAAAGAATATTCCCTGAAAAACACTATGTGGCTCTTCTTTTGAAGACATTTTACAACGGTCGATCCATCAAATGACGTCATAAAGCAGCGTCATGACAACGTGAACGTACGTAAAGAATTTTTCTTATTGGCTCTTGCAATTTATTTTCTATTTGGTTGGAATTGCTACTTTTTCATGTAGATGACCAATTTGCAATTCAAATAAAATTAATCACCATGTGCTGTTTTGAACTGCAAAAACCCAATGTGGGTAATTTGAAATTATATTTGATCTGAATTAATTTGTTATTCTCCCAGTGGCTGTCTCTGTTTATCCCAATGTGACGATTACAACTCGGCACTTAGACGTTCAGCCTCATTGCTACGAGACAGTTAAACTGAAATAGTAGAACGACCCTCGGGACGCCTGGCGTGTTGATTCATTGACGACAGAATGTGATGCGGCAGTAAGTATTGGCTGGAGACCTGCTGGACTCACGTTACACTACAGATACTCAGGCAGGAGTCCCATCGAATTTGCGCTAGTTGAGTCAAGGTAACAATACATGATGCTGCAGTGATCTATAAAGGGCAATGAGTGCAGCACAAAATCATATAATGTGACATAACGCAACTGTGTTCCAATGCCATTACAACACAAAATACTAGTATTTATTGGTAAGTGTACATGTACATGGTCCCAGAAACCTGTAATGGCTGCCCAGAAAACTACTGATCCATCTCGTCAATACAGAGAACCGACATGCTCTCTGTCGGGCATTCGGCTCAACTAGTTTGGATTGTGTGGAATGCGGCTTGTTGATCCTAATAACGGACACACCCACACAAAACAACAAAGTGTGCATTTACATAAGACTAACAGCGCGTCTTCATAAACTACACGGTCCTTCCTTAACTGTTCATTTTCACGGCAGTGTTTGTCACGGCCCTTAAGGCTGTCATACTGGTCTAGGAGCGTGCACCCCTTACAGGGCATTGATGTTTCTAAATGTGTCCAGTAAGGGGCATCACTGCCTTGTGAAAACAGTAACAGGGCTGCTTAACATAATGCACACTCATTGTAATGCTGCACACCCACTAATTTTTGACCGTGTAGTTTATGAAGTTTATGTAGTTTATAACCCTGACTCTCTAGGTTTTCAACCTGACTGTGATTTCAACAGTCACAGGTAGTCAATGTATCTGATTGGTGTCTCTATTGGCCTGGAATAAGGTACATACGACAAGAAACATAGAGGCAGACAGACAGACAGACAGACAGACAGACAGACAGGGCTTAGTAAGAGGACAATCTTCTGCAGTGCTGTATTTTTTCAGGTCGTACAAAAACAGGCGTGGGTATTTGAGTTATTTTGAGCAATTAAAATTACAGAAATGACAGAATTTTAGTTTTATTACTGCCAAATGCATTGTAAATAATAAGATGTCAGTTTGAATTGAAAATGTCCTGTTGAATTGGTTATTTCTGACTGGCTGTGAGGTGCACCCTGTGTGTTGCAGCTGGTTGCCGTGGGACGTGTAATTCTCGTTCGTTCTGTGATGACGAGTTGTTAAGTAAAAGGGAAGCAAAGGTCAGCGCAGTGCGGCACAAATCAGCTAATGGTGCGTAAATAGTAGAGTCCGGAATACGGGTCAACCAGCTAGTCGAGTAGTCGACGGGTAAACTGAAGCGAATAGTCGAACACTGATAAGGAATTGTGTAAAAAGAATGTACAATTTGTATTTCAACCCGAGAGGATTTATGTTCGCAGCTCTTCATTTTGAGGTCAATATATTTTGTTTGAGTAAAAGACACAGCATGGAATTTTATTGTGGCAAAATAAAAACAATTTTAAGAGCAACTCTCCAGTTGAAATGTGGCTATCTGCCTGTTTAACACCCCTATATGGTGTGCGCAGAGAAAAAAGCAAGGAACTCTTATTCAAAACTGATTTCGTAACAAAATTGTAGCATTGTTATTTGTTGACGCTTTCGTGAGTAATTATCTAAATCGCTAGTAATTTGGAGTTCATAGTCGGTTGGCGAATACTCGGTTAATTTGACGAGTCGCGGTCGCGAGCCCTGGTGGTAAATAGGACAAAGCGGCATTGGTATAATGAGAAGAGACAGACGTTAAATTAACGACGGACGGACAGCTCATTACGCTCATTACTCCATCACCGGGTGTAAGAGGGGCAATAACCGCGACGTCAAGTCACACGTCGTTACGTCACTCTTGAAAAGTCTTAAAAGAGTTATCAACCAAACTCTATTCTACTTTTGGTATAAAATGGTTTAGTATAATTGTAAATCCGAATTTGGATTCATAGCTTCCTTCATCTGGGCAATTATGCAGTTCTGGTGAATCTTGCAGATTCAAAATTGTCATTTCCTGAAATTTCTATCAATTTGAGAAGGTTGCTAAACACAAGAATTCCACACTGTGCTTTTATTTGCATAAAAGGAAACATGAAATCCTATTGCTCCAAGATGATAAGATATTATAATGTCCAATGAGAATTTTATTGTTGTCTATCGAATGAAATTCAACCTAAAACATTGACATCAATTCATCTAAAATCTAAGAAGGAGGCACGTAATGACGTCATAATCAATTCATCTAAAATCTAAGAAGGAGGCACGTAATGACGTCATAAAAACAAAGTTATATCATGCCATGACGCTAGAAACAGTAGTGTCACATTTATTTTCTATTTTAAATTGGTTTTAAATTAACTTACACATGTGATATACAATAGCCAATTGTACCTTTATGGTTTGCTTGTTCTCTAATCAGGCAAAAATAGATCTGTGAGAAAAACCTTGATAATCGTTATAATGTCACTACAGCCAGTCTATTCGAATTCTAAGGCCCGCGTACAGAGATGGAAATGGGCCCTCTTCAGACAGCCGGAAAACTATAAAACTAAATTGATAATTTTTCCAATAGCCGGAAATTAAGTAAATATTAAAGAAGAAGCCGGATTTCCGGCCATGGCCGGAAAATTTCTATCTCTACGCGTATTTGTACTCATTTGCCTTGACCTCGCCACTCATTTCCATTATGGCCATGTGCACATTTGGAGACTCAACTAACGTCGCATTAAGTTAAAGTTAACTACCGAAAACGAGACATTACCCTACTTAATGCACAAGGCTCCAGCTGAGCGCATTAAATGTGTAAGTTAGAGTTTAATGTAGAACCGACTTACAGATATGTAATCAGTGGTTTATTTTGATTGAAACTGTTGATCCAACTTCGTTAAATTAATGTACATGTTACTATGCAAATGCTGTATACTATTGTGCATACATTTTAATTGATCACAAGTGGAGGTCTTACTGACCCTCTTTTAGGAAATCTCAATGCCAAGCCAAAATTTGGGGACAGTTTTCTCTCAAGAGAAGAGGGGGAAGGCATATCACCAGGCAAATGTTGTAACCCATTTGCTGGTACAACATGCAAAATATTGACTGAAATAGACCAGTGTAAGGTGTCCTGACTTCTCTGCCTTGGAGGACTAGTCTCCAAAGCTGACAATGTCATGTATACCATTGCACATACATTTTTACAATGCATTCCATCAAATAATGTCAACTTTCGATTACAAGGTATCCGCAAAAACTAGGGGACTAGTCACTAGAGATTAGTGTTTAAAAATTCCTTTCACAACACAAATGTAAAAGTGCCAGAATGCATGTAAATTTTAAAAATCATTCGGGGACCAACAATACAAACAAGAAAATCACAGATTGCAAAGCTGTGCCCCCCCCTCCAACGGAATAGGGAACTGTTTGTCCCTTGAGTTAAGTCCCTCAAGAAATTCTAAGTCCAATGGCAAAATACACTGAATTTTTTCTCACAAAGTGTCTTTAATGATCTAAAATGCCCAGAAATGCATTTTCCCTATTCTGCTGGGGGGTCTGTCCAACTTTGTCCAAAAATGGGGGGGTTCCAACTTTGTATGAAAATGGGGGGAGGGTCTGTCCAACTTTGTCTGAAAATGGGGGCAGGGGGGCTCTGTCAAATTTAGTCTGAAAATGTGGGGGGGGGGTTTCTGTCCAACTTTGTCCGAAAATGGGGGGTTCTGTCTAACTTTGTCTGAAAATTGGGGGGTCTTTCTAACTTTGTCTGAAAATTGGTGGGGGGGGGGGGAGTCAGACCCACTCTTGTTTTCATCACTTCACACGAATCTCAACTCACTGAATGAAGCCGCTCCCTTGCTAGGGATTGGCTTCATTATTTTCTCAATGGACTGGCAATGCACTGCTAGTAGCAAATGGGTTTGTGGCAGTTGTTCAGCCTTTGTAGGAGTTGTTGGGCTTTAAAGTCCAATGTGATTGGTCATATATGAAATGTCAGGTACAATGAAGAGATAAGCTGAGCCGATTAACACAAAGTTGGATTTGTTCACACATGAATACAGTTGCTTGACATGCTGTCACACATGAATACACTTCCTTGACATGCACCTACACTTCATTGTGTGTGTGAAGTCTTACTCTTCAACAGTCAACTTTTGTGAAGATTGAGAAAGTGAACTGCAACAGGTTAATCAGTCACAGGCTAATCAATGTAAACAGAAATCATGTGGACCAAAGAAATTCTAGAGGTGTCTGCGTGCACCATCTAAAGACCTTTTGATTCGCTCCAATGGTCCTGATCTGATGTGGTTTGGTTTTACCGGGGCAGCAGTGATCGATTCGATAGCAGATTTATGTTATGTACGCTGCCACTGTTCCAATCATTCAGAGATGAGCAGGGGCGGATCCAGGATTTCCCGTTGGGGCCGCCCGGCCCCTTGGGGTAGCGCCATCCCTATTTTCACAAAATTTTAGCGGAAAGTGCATCAAAACGAAGAAAATTTGGGCCGTTGGGGGCGGCGCCCTTCTAGATCCGCCGCAAGAACTGTAGGTTTTCATATTGACAATTCTTCACTGTTTTTCTTTTCACTTCCCATTTAGAAGGCGGTTTGCACGCTCGTATTTAGCCTCGATTGTCGTAACACAGACGAACCGCTCGGTAATTGCTCAATCTACACAGCAAGCGGTCCGCGCGGTGTCGTCTGCAGGGCACTGAACCTTACACAGCAGGATACTGGAGATACCTAGACGTCTTGAGGATTTTCTTCAATAGCAAGAAATTGCTTGTATAACGACATATTGGGAGATGAGGGAGATGAGAAAGAGAAAAAAACAATTGAGAAGTGAGAGATAGAGGGAGAAGTTGTGGAGACAGACAGACAAGACAGTTACACGAACGGAAGATCAAATTCTGTTAAAAATTTCACTCTGTGTTTTTATGAATTTAGAGACAGGAACACAGACAGACGCACAGACGTAAGATTTTTCAATTAATTGCGCCTTGTAAACTAAGCAATAGACTCTATCGCAACTCACAGTGTGAAATCCTGATGATAAAAACCAGGAAAACCGACAAAGCTAATTGGCCAGTTGAGTTTCAGGAAAAGCTTGTCAGACAGCTAAAATAAACAAGGATACATGAAACAGAAATAAAGTCGTGAGCTCACAAGATAAAGACAAGAAAACAGGTTGCAGATTGTGACAAATCTATTACATCCGCCGCAGCCCTGATTCCTTATTAACCGGACAATTGAGAAGAATCCGTAAAGTTAGCCGTGACAATAGCGAGTTTAAGCTGCCAGTTTTATATGAAAGACGTTGGGCCAATGCTAGTAAATCGTGTCAAGGTGTGAAGTCGGTGCCAGCAAATGTTGGCTGGATCATTTCCAGTGTTCCTTTCCTAACTGGAATGTTCACGTCACCTCAAGGTGATGACTTACCCTAAGGTTGGGTTAGATGTCTGCTGGGAAGTTAAAAATTGCATTTTTCCACAGGGAAAAATCCAATTCTCCATTCAGAATAACTCTATCACCGTTAGATTCCACTTCAGCAGGGAAAGTAATGCAGTAAATTTCATATTTTCTCGATATTATCGTTTGAGGCGTTGTGATAGTAGGGAACGAAGTGTAGTTTGTACTTATTGCCCTTCAGGTGCTTCCACAATTGTGGGGCGGCAAAATTGCTATGCTTTGCTATTGCAGTTCAACACACCATCACATAATTTTAGCTATAAAATCGCGCTTTGTAGTACACTTTGTAGCCTACTGAACATGTAACTCTCAACTCTCTCGTGAGCTCATGGAGCTGCCGGGTGGCTGCCGCAACCTTAAGCGCCTTACGTCTCATGTGGGTCACGGAGTCACGGCTCATTACACCAGACTTACCACCAGTTTGAAGTTTAAAGTTCAATTGAGGGCGCGCGTTTGATCCCAGAGATTGTGTGGCAGTCTGAAATGCATGCCTGGATGGGTTGTGCGCTGCCTATTTCGGCCAGGACTGGGTTGCGCGCAGCGTGCAACCCGTCCTGGGATCAAATGCGACCTCCGGTCTCATTTGCACCCCTTAAAATTTAATTTTAAGTTCAAACTTTAACTTAAAACAACAAATAAATATGCAAAACCTGCGATATTCTGGGGCGTACACTTCCATCTACATCTTGGTCATACAGTCATGTTTTCCATCACACACTGTGTATGTGACCTACTTAGGGATGATGGTGGGCATTAATCCACTCCACGAATTTAACACAAATCTGGCAAAAATACCTGAACAACAAGCTATGGCAGTTCGTCAAGTTAATGAAAGGCTTGAGGAATATAATCTGTCTCTATATGTAGTAAGTATTTCTCTCTGTACAACCATGAATT
>JBCAUI010539816.1:0-10879 GCA_038406195.1 Haplosyllis anthogorgicola
TGAACCTTTCTCCTGGAGATGCAGTTGATGATACAAACTTCATATTTGGCAGTGTTATGCATCTATTCACCCTCTTTTATTTCCTGTAAAAAATTATACTGATGCCACCTATATTTGCAGTTTGGCAGCCATATTTATGTTTTTTCATGAGTCGCTTATTTGGGATTTGATCTTAGACTCTGCATTTGTTTCCATGTGATATAAAAACCTACATTGTCTTAGTTTTATGAAAATGCCAAATGAGCTCGGGTCCATCTGGACCTATTTTTTAATGAAGATTTGAACTTTAGGAATAGTAACACATTCTATTCAAGAAAAACTTCCAATACGTGGGTAATCGCTAAACATTGGTGGATCCAGGATTTCCCGTATGCGGGGCACCCGGTCCGTGGCCTAAATCCGCCAATGCTAAACGTACAAAAGAGATACACGAATCGTTTTTATATGCAATCAGTTTATGTGGCTATTCATATTGACACTGGAAGTTATTCGGTCATTGGGAGACACTTTGTAGTATCATGGGAGACTTTTCTGAGAATGAAAACATTTCCAATGTAACATGTCATTGGATTGTTTGGAGGATATCCTAAGAATAGCTTCGAGTGCGGTTAAGTGCGGATCAGAGTCAGTTGCAGAAAAAGTGGAGCCTGCCTAGTATTTACCCAGATTAAGATCCTGCAGGGAAATGACATGACTCAAAATTAACATTGAGCTAGATGTCAAGCTACTTTGATGAAGACCCATTTTGGGACAGAATCATGACTGTACTTGTACACAGGCACATAAATCAATACTGATAATTATGCCTGTTGTGTGAAAAGATATACCAATTTGACACTCCATTCAATAATTCCAGTAAAGGAGAGGATAAAGTCTGTAATAGTGACTTATTGATGAATTTACAGTCTTCAATGTAAATTTTATAGTAACCCTTAAAGTCATATAATATCTGGTACAAACTGAAAGTTAATAAAACGTACAGCCTCAGTGGAACAAATTCCCTGTGTAATACATTTTATGTCGGCAACGAGAGATTATCGGACTCGTACAGATGTATGTGAGACCACTGGTTTGTGTCAAGATACGATACAACGCATTCTTCAAGATTGCTCAAAGTGGTGCCCTGGTCATTATTAGTCATACCTTTTGTATGTATCATTTTTGGTGAAAATGTATGTAATGTATAATAAATAGATGGTTACCATATTTACGAATTTACTACTAATAAAATGTTAACGTAAATATACATACACCCAAGTCAAAGCTAACCTAAATCAACAATAAAAGCTTGCTCCAAATATTTTTGGATGTTTATCTTTAGTATATTTTGACATTAAGATATCGCACAGTTCAAAACTAAACAACAAAACTTCTTGACCAACCTCGAATAGAAAATGTGCAGCTACACCAAGTGTGTATTTATAATAGTCCGGTCAGTGGTGTTTAAAACAGTATTGAGCTTAGTCCTGATGGAATTGAGTGATCATGGATGCTATTGTAAACCATCCTTCTGATTGATCCTGATTGATGCATTGATGACCACAAATAACTGGAATTCTCCACCACTCACCATCATTTCCTCACAGCTCAAATATCCTTTTATTATATCTGCATTGTGGAGTTTGTTCACAACAAGTCACGATAAACCGAATGCAAATCTTTTAATCTTTCCAAAGCCAATTGTTGCTCATTTCTGTCGGTCCAAAAAGTAAGAGTACTGAAACTACTGGAGGCCATTTACCCCCCCCCCCCCCTCTTCCTTCCTCCCCAGCCAATCACATATTTTCAAAGTCCGTTGATGACGTTAACGCTGACGCGCAAAGATAGGATATCCTGGGTTTAAATTTGCGAACTTCATTTAAAATTTATGACTTACTCATTGCCGTTTATTTTTTCTTACGAAGCATCGGATATCGTTCTTACTATTATAAGTGAACATCATCAGGGGTCAAATTGTGGTCTGGGATAAACTTACTGGGGATTGTGTATGTAATGGTCACTTGATTAGATGATCATTGAATACATTTGTGTTATAAATTGATGTACAGATCGAAATCGAGTTATGTGTAGGTCTAAATGTGTGTAAATTGTCTGGTCAACGAGTGTTCAAAGCCAAATCAAACGTTTTGGCCTTTGACGGTTTGTACAGAATTGGGAGTCCAAATGAAAGTATATATTTACAGATGGAATGCCACTTTCCACAAAATGCGTTAAAATAGTCTGTGAAAATTGCGCGTTGGAACGAAATTGCTACAGAAGCGTCGTGTTTACATTTTTTATGCAAATTAATTACAATTTTTGCTGTAGTATACTATTGGAAAACTAGACTCTATATAGGTAGACCGCTATTTAATAGTAAAATTTTGTAAGGGTATTAAAACGACATTGAATTGTACCCCAAAATACGGCAGAATTTTGTTCAAGGTATATTCCGGTGTAATAAAATTTATCTTATTCTTTCAACTTATTCTAGTAGATTGCTTTGTGATCTTTTAGGGGAATTTATTCGTGTTGTTATGATTCGGTCACAAAGTTTTTATTTGCAATGCGTTTTTGTCACATTCCAGTCGGAGAATCATGATAAATGTTACAATTTATTGTCTGGGTCCAGTTAGGGATATCACTCGAAGCTGTGAAATGTCAATACACATTCCTAATTTAGATAAACCCGCACTCTGTCGAAAAACTGACTGAATGTGGCAAAGTACAAGGGGAAATCCTGGAACAATGGTATTTCCGGGTTTTCCCCTAGATCCTTGTGATGTCATTAAATTTTGCAATTGTGATTGGTTATCAGTGCGGGGATGACCTCCTGCTTGCAGTAGCCCAGTCATTCAACTGCTATGTGCATGCTGCACACTCAGTTGTCTCTTTGACTCGGAAAAGGATGCGCACATAAAATCGTGCAGCTCATATAAAACTGAATCCATTTCTCAACTCGTCAGTGTTTGAAATACAGCTTCAATTTTCGCTAGTGGATAAAGGCACAATAACCTAGTTTTGCAGCAATTTTAATTTTCGGCAAGTAATCAAATGGGATCGCAATTTCATGCCTGTTGATTTTGTATGGGACGTTTAAAGAGTTGAACTCTGTGTCATCTTTGGAATTTTATTAATACTGAAAGATATGAAGTAGATGCATATAGGTGGTTATAAATTCGTGAGTGTTACTTTTTGCCTGAAGTGAAAGGAGAATATCACCAAGGAAAAGAAACCGGTGTGAAAAGGTTTTTTAATGGGATTCTTTATTTGCATTTCAGAAGGCGAACAGAAAGAAGACATTTTATTGGATTTTAGACAAGTTTCATTTTCGTAGCCAAGGATTTTATCGACGCAAGGACAGAAAGGTACGTTTCATTTTTATCTTGAGTCATTTTGCGGGAGGGAAAATTTATCCGTATTTCACCTTTATTTAAGATTCACATGATTCAGTGGAACTTGTTCAGCTGTGCCTTGATTACAAAGAACAATTCTTGCAGTGCTCTCCACCACCGTGAAAAAAGCAATGATTCAGAAAATTGAAGGAAATCCAATTCGATTCATTGCACAAGATGTTTGGGTGGCCTAGATCGTTAAGCATCCCATTGGGGACTATATATTATATCTTCACACAAGTTTGATTGCATGCGATATAATATTAATATAGCAAATGTGTACTGAATACTGCATAGAATAGTTGACTTATGAGTTGGGAAATAGTTCGGTGTACTTTGTGTGCGATAGGATTCCGCACATGAGTGACAAATTGCCTGTGTTATTATTACGAGATAAGACTGACGTGCCATGCCTGCGGGGTACTCACTGACACTCTAGCAGATAGAGTATCCACATGGGGGTTGCAGCCTGCAGTAGAGTTGTCACGACTCTTCATTTTTACTAGTCTACTGTCGAACACTGCCAGTCGACACGACAGTCGACAGTCGTACATAACATGAAATTTTGAAGATTTTTCAATTACAATATGAAAAAGACTAAAAAAATACGTTCCAAAGTTTCACGATCATAAATAAACTGATCATTTGCAAATAAAAATGTTGGGGTTTTTTGCTAATGATCTTTTTTCTAATGAATTGATAGACCTACACTATACCTTTATTGGTCATTTTATAATGCCATGTAATGTTGCCAAAGAATTTCCAGTTACTTGTTTAAACTGTAAGGATTTATCCCTAAAATGGTCAGACTAGTCGACTCTCCAAATCTGATGTTGACAGTCGTAAAGTTTCTCGACTAGTCGACCAGTCGTGACAACACTAGCCTGCAGTATCAGAAAATTTATTTGTAAGTGTTAGTACAGGTCATCCGTTATTCTCTCATCCTCGATGTTGCTGATATTGAGTACTCACTGTGCAGAAATACAACACCGAAGTTGTACCTTCGCCTGCAGGAAATGCAGACAAATCTCAACCCCTACCTGTACCTGAAACACACCCCCTTCGTACGAGTACATAAGCAGTAATAGATAGCTCACTAGGGACGTGCACCCCCTCCCCTGGATACATGCTGTGGACCACTGGGAACATACTAGGATATTGTAACCCTACACCGTATTGAACCATCTATCATGAAGGTATGACAGCTTTGCATTGTCTCAGTGCACTGCCTTTTAGTATAATAGTTGTACCGAAAGGAATATGTATTGTTTTCTCGTGTTCCAAGCCTTTTGTTGTTTTGTCAAGAATGCGGATTGATAAAATATCATTTCCGTTTTTTGACTGTGTTTTTGTTGTTCGCCCGGACAGACTAAGTTTGATGGAAACCCAAATAAATTAGTAGAGAAATGAGACCGGATCCCATGCATGATTCAGTGATTAAGATCATGATTAGTGTTTGCACCGCGACTGCAAGGCTAATTCTCCACCATATACCGCTGTAGATTCATGATTAATTCCAAGCCCCATTTCGTGAGGGATTAAATCAAATCCCGATCGGTCGGTGCTGGTATTTTTGTTGCAAGCATAGTGGGTCTTATTTTAGGTTCTGTGGATAGATTAATGATTTGATTTTCCATTTATGGAATTTCTTATTAAAAAAAGGCCAGTCCGCAATAAATCAGGCAAAAGTTCTTCCACAGCGGACCATTTCTCAGAATATAAGCCATTACTTTTCCATTTATTTCCAACACTCTAAATGGCATGCGTAACCATATATAACTCAAGGGCCCAGATTCAGTGACAATGAGCTTTTTGTGCATCTTAATTACAGTGCATTACTACATAAAAAGAAGATACCTTACGTCCACAAAAAGCAGTCGTTTACGTGTCAACCGAATGCCCGTCATATCATTTTTGAACAGGCATTAGATGATGTCTGACAAATTGGGCATAATTGCATGCAAGGCTTATCTGCATGGATCAGTCAAGCTACACCAGGAAAAAAGCCATGTCAATGGAACTCTTTGTCTTACCATTTATAGAGTATTTTTCCCTTCACTTTGATTAATATTTAATGTGCACTAGAATAGAGAACAGTCAGTCTAAAAACATTCTAAGTGGACATGCACCTGTTCGTAGAAAGCTTTAAGACTATCACTAATGTTACCATCTTATTTTACGTTTTGGACTTTTGAGCAGCTAGAGAGTATAATTCCAAAATATTTTACAGTAAACAAGTGTATCAAACCTTACACATGGTATAATTATTCACCATTTATTTCCCTACGTAATAAACAAAAATTACACGCTTATTGTCAGTCGTGTCAGTAATTAAATGGTTTTAAGGGAAAATAAACGTCCCTGCATTTTACGTAGTTGATCAATCAAATACCGACTGGCTTTATGTGTATCCACCAGCATTTCGGAAAATACTGAATGCCTGACTTCATTGTCGACAGGCTCGATATATCATTATCAATAAATTCTATCAAGGAGAAAAATCCATAGTTAATAATTGAGCGATTATGCGAAATTGAGAGGGCCAATAAATAATATGGCTGGTTCGTTTAATTGGAATGTATTAATATTACACAAATGGTATTTACCATACCAATTGTAAGTATTCAAGTGGCTATGGTGTCAGTGTTTTCTGAAACAGTAGTGTCTTTCACGAGGGGCGGGGTCTGAATTACTGACGGGGACAGGGATAAAAATGACACCCCCGTTCCCCGTCACTCAATGTAGATTTTGTATTGTATGTGCCTTATTAATCATATATCTACAATTAGTCAGACAAAATACACTCTTTTCAAAACAATCGCAAATAATGTGCTCGCCTTTTCAAAACGATCATAAAATGCCATGATCTATGAGAGATCTTTGCTATGTCTACAATATGGCGGGGGGCGGGGGCGGGGGCGGGGGAACACTCAGCGGGGAACGGGGAGAAAAATTACCCGTGAAAGACACTATGAAACAGTACCGAAATCGCTCTTGCTCTTACGCCTTAGATTACTGGTGAGTAAAATGCCAATGTGCTTGGTACTGAGATTGTATCATAACTTTACTTTGTCTTCAGTTACCAATACTGAAAATTACATGTAGATTAAATCTGCTATGTTTGAGGAGCAACTTGATATGAAGATCTCTGCAATTTGTTGACATGCGATATTTATTGATCATATGATGTGCACACTGCATGTGCCCAAAATTTGTTTGCCACCATCACATAAAAATTAACAAGGAGAGGGAAGGTTCTTTATCATATCAATATGAGGTAATGAAAATGTCACAAGTTACTGGTATGCTGATGGTTTTCAATGATGCTGTCAGCTTTTTAAAAAAAAAAGACCTGTATTTTACTGTAAGTTTTCCCGTGACATGTTTGCCATTTTTCCGACAAGCTAGGCAGTCTTGTGACAAAATTAGCTTAAAGCCTATTAGAACGTGTAGATCGATCACGTTTTTCTGTCATGTTTTGTATTTTTAGTGAACAAAAGGTTTGTTGTACTCACACGCAGGAACTGACGCTAAAAGCCAAAAAAGTAGGGTCGATACTTAGTTTATGTTGTTTACTACATGTATTGAACAGCTGAAAAGAAAGCTTTGCAGGGCGTGTTATTTTTCTGTATGCAAATACACGTACATGGGGGAAATTGCAACAGTGCAAAGTAACGAAAATTAACCAAAAGAAGCAAAAGAAAAAAATATAAATTAAAGGTGATTGAAAACTATTGAGTTTTACAGCTATTAAGTTCACCAAGACAATGAACGTACATTGTATCATGTTGCCGAACTTCAATATTTATTAATTCATATGTGTTTGGCCTGGAGGGACCCAGAATCATGTAACATACTCAGATGTCATGATCTCGTCCCACAATTGCAGTGTTCGTTCACAGCACTATTCGATGTATTCGGCAAAGTCAGGCTGGTCGAATTTTGACCAATATGGTCAAAGACGCTTCTTAGTTACTCAGACTGAAGGGAATATGGAATAATGAAATGACGTGAATACTGGAATAAGCTATCGTGCACTCACGAAAAATTGCTTTAAAAAAATCACTGTGTAAATACTCGTGTCTTTGTGGGAATGATGAATTGGGTCAATCGCAAATTGTCCAAGATCATCCGAAAATATTTTCATCGGGAACTTTCGAAATAGGCGTTGCACTGAGTTGCAGCAGCCAGATATGAATGCTCGAATGTTAGAATAATTGGCGTGCCCATGACCATGCGGAGCAACCTCTAGTAAAAGAAAAAACACCCCGACATGCTGCCAGATGCATCATTATCATGCTTCATGCGAAATCATTGCGTCATAATTTAGCTTTTTCACGAACAAGTTTGTTAGCTTGGTTTTTTGGTTTGTTTGTTTGGGTTTTTTTTGCTGTCTTGGATATTTTGGATACAGCATGCAAATTGCTGGTGATTACAGGGAGACTATAATTTGAATGCGACCACATTTGATCCAGATATGGTATGTATGCTCATTTCGCAGTGCGGAGTGAATATTAATTAGACTTTGTTTGTCGAGTGTTGTTTTTCATTGTGTAGGATTGAGACCGAATTGGGAGCTAATCCTTTGCATAAATTTGTCATACCCGAATTTTGTTGTGTCATGGGTTTGTTCTTTTTGTTACCCAAGCTTGTGAAACACGTAGAAGTTTAAAGAGAAATGAACGATAGGGAATTTGGCAAAGGCTTATAATCTTTATGGCAATAAATGCGCCTGCTGCAATTCAGGTTTAGTAAATCAGGCTACCTTAACATTCCCAATTTATACAGTCTGGTAATATGAAATGCAATAAACGTAAACAAGGTGAAGAGACTTTACTTCAATATTTATTTATTTCCTACCGTAAGATACCATCAGAAATCATCCCTGAATATCTGACATCTTTAATACAGTGCCCAGGAATTACTTTTGTCAGTGAGTCTTGTTTTCATGATAATACTTCCAGCATATGAATCCGCAACAAGAAATGTGCTTATTGTTTGGTACATTTCAGCAATTTTAATTTACAGTCAAGCGTTTTAGTTGATAACGCACATGCGGGCATTTCTTTGATGTTAGAATGAAGCAGACTTTATCTTCAGGTTGTTTGTTAAATGTCTTTTTATTTGTACCTGTAATCTCAAGTGTGGCAGTACTACAGTAATAAACACAGACTGTGTCAGAGCCAGGTCATGCTCCCTCAAGCTACATTCACAGAATGTTGAATTCTTCCATCCAAGAATTTTGCTGTAGGAATTGAACATGGCAGGAAATATTACATGAATTTAAGGACTTGAAATGATTTACTAGAATACATTCGACTTACGGGCCATTTGATTTCATTGAAAGGAACATTTACCATCATCGTTGCAGTTGTCAGTTATTGCATGCCATTTCAGATTTGTGTTTTCGAGACTACAATGGCAGTCTGTTGTACAAAGAAAACTAGTCGAGTTGAAATCATGGCAGGTGGTTCGAAACTTGACAGATTTCCCCATGCAACAAAAAATTGTAATGAAATTTCGAAAAGACCTAATGGATCTCGTTAAAATAATCCAGCTGTCCCAGGAAAAACAAAGGCAAAGTTTCGAAGTGAGATTATTTCGGTAAAGTATTTTGTTTGATAGCCTGAATGATTGAATGTAAATGACATAATGTGATCTTGTATTGCGACATTTAGTATCGTGTTTAGTTCAAAGAGTACAAATAAATTTATCAAATGTAAAGGTTCACCTCACCTCTAGCGATTCATGTGTGTAGGATTTAAAAACATATGGAATGATAGGGGTGGAATTTTTATTGTAAATAGTAAAATTTACCCAAATTAATTGTAAAATGATTTTAATATACAACTACGCATGAACAGCTGCAGGCAGTTGAATTTTTATCAGGTGATGTGAGTAGCTATTCAATTGAAATGGCTTCAAAGGGTCCAAAATGCAATGTTCAAAACACACTCGGTCGAGACAAAAAGTGTGAGATGCTTTTTTCTGCCTGCATGATTCATAAATTATTGTAACCTCGTTCCTTTCATTGTGCAACACATTTGCATAAGCGTTGCTACGGGGTTTGGTATTAATTGTCCGCAAATGGATACAGTGGCGCCTCCTCTGCTCGGCGCGGTCATTTCTTTTTCCGCAACCATCATGCGTAAAATCGACGTTAAATTGTCACAGACGAAAGATTTGTGACTGAGACCTCGTATTTTACCCACAAGTAATTTGAGTAATAAAAAATTCGTGTGGAAAAGTCCGATACTGGGTAAAAATAATTTGAGTAGTAAAATAGTCCGATAAACTACGATGTTTTTGAGAAGGAAGTGAACCAAAAAAATTATTAAGACGAGATGTTATTTTCATAAAACCACTTCCCAAAACCGCATTTTTCCCAAATAAGTGTCCTTGTCACTTGACTTAATCAAGTGTTATCACAAGACTTTTTAAAATTACGTATCAGATGTTGCAGTTTTGTACGACATAACGATAATAGTAAGTGTTGACTCTAGATAAATTTCTTTAACATGTCATTTGGAAATTAGTAAAATGTTGAAACAGGAAGGACATTTTATTTCCATTGCAGACCATGCAGAGTGCGTGCACGTGTTCAACAACGTTTTCTATTGATTTTCACCGAAATCATGTATCAAGAATAACAATCCCTTGAAGAAATGATAATATTTGCATGTTACAGATGTTAAGATCGATGTTTCCCCCTTGACAATGCAATAATATTTTGTGATACTAACTGTTGCCGACTGTAGACTACAGTTAGAAGTCTCCTGTTGCTGTGCTAATATTTACGTTGTTATTGAGTATACATTTTGTGTCTTGTTTGAGATGATATGAGAAGTTATGTATTTATGATGTTATGTTGTGTATACTGCACGCACATTAGACATAATAATTTCTACCATATTGCATCTGTGAACAATGCCAACAGGGGAAAGATAAAAAAGTCTTCGCCCAATATGTCTGTATAATTTACAATTTCCTGTCATAATTGTGAAGAATAAGTTGTTAAATTCGAAAAGTTCAATTGTCTTACACCCACCCCCGTTGTCCTTATAAAACAGAACTTCCAAGACATGATTGTGGACAGTTACCGTATATTGCCTAATTAACGGGAATGCGCTTAGGAGTTATTTTGTACATGTGCATTATTTAAGGACCTCTGCTGTCAACTCCCAGGCAGCTTCTGTTTGAGACGGCAAATGGAACAAACTCAATGACTCCACTTAACATTCAGGATTTATAAGTCTGTTTTTGTGAAACAAGGGTATCTTGTCTAGAGGCGACTTTTGTTAGCGTAACATCCTGCCCTCTTTCCCGCCAAATAACCAAGCGAAGTCTCCTGTCAATCTAGGGACTTACAGCCAGTCTATTCTGTTTATCCATAGCCTTGGTAACCACGGCAATATAAAGGTCAACCCAGCCAGTAAGCAGCCAGTGCTGCCAGGAACACACGACCACGCACATGTACATACGTTCAGCACTCAATAAAACAGTCT
>JBCAUI010539827.1:0-10879 GCA_038406195.1 Haplosyllis anthogorgicola
GGAATAAATATTAGAGACTTGGAACTTTTGGGTTGGATCTTAATCTGGACTTGAGTATACTGGACTTGGTCGTTACAATGGTTTCACTACCTTTTCTGCCTGTAAAAAACCAGTCCAATTATGAACATTAGTTAGAGGAGCACGAATCTGTAAACCAGTTAGTGCATACGTGACATTAATGCAACAAAGGTTTCCCGTTTCACTTTGTTCTTTGTGCATCACATCAAATCGTTCAGGCGATTCTTTTATGCAACGAAAGCAACTGCACAAGATGAACAGCCTTGAAATGCATAGGAAATAGCCACAAATGAAAAAAAAATCTGCAAAAAAATAAAACGTCCAAATTTCTTTCTTTCTTTCTTTCTTTTTTTTTGCAAGTTTAGATTTCTCTACACAGTTTAAAGCACAAAAAAGTGAAAAACACCTTTACCTCTGCACATGTACTTAGAAGCGAAACCAACCGGTAATGTACGATCGTAACAGAAGTGTAATGAATACCTTTTATGAGCTGTCTGTGGAGCGATTGTTTAATGTTTAATGTCCAAATAAACAACACGTTGCAAATCTCAGTTCACGTCCCTGTTGCAGAAATCAATTTGCAGCTACAAATCTGTGGCAATGTAAGTGAAAATGCTACAGTGAGCAGCAAGTGAGGCAGTGCAGCCTTATTAGTAGTCCTGTCACTATTTTCGTTAAATTAATACATAACAGCAACACTGAGACTCGATGCCTTCATTGAAAGACAGCTGCATGGAATGAAGCTGTATTTGGTTCTGCTCCTACTTTAGCTGCTCGCTGTGTCTGTTTGAGTTTACAAATAGGATAAGGTCTTGCAACGGTCAATGTTATTCCGAGTCGATAAAGAGATTACTGTGCAATGCATTGGACTGACCCTTTTCACGAATGCTGCATTGCTATGCAAGGAGTGTAGCTCTATTGTGTAGGCACACAATGCAGATGCTTGTTGCTTTAGATTACCCATGCAAATGCCATAGATGTATCACTGCCACTGTTGTGTTAGTAAACTATGTCATTCATGTTGACAGTTTCATTGGATCCAGTTGCTCATTTGTACCCTAAACCATATGTGCTTATTTTCAATGGACAAATGCCAACGCATATTATTGCTCGAGTGGTATTGGCTTTCGGAAAGATTAAATTTCGAAAGCGTTTATATTTTCAGCCCAAAGTATTTCTTTAAACTTTACGAAACAGGCTGGTCAAATTAGGAATTTAAAGATTATTATTAGGTTGCAAAAAGAAAAGTTGGAAAAATTGTAAACTTTTTTTTACCGGGAATTCACGTTTTACTGCCCAGACTTTATAAGCCCAAGGGCTTATAACTGTGAAATATTTCACGTTATGTAGCCCAGGGCTAAAAATATTTTTTGCTCAATGTCAACTGAAAAAACCGAGTTATCTCAGAAAAATCCAAAGCATAATTCCTGTGAATGAGGAAATTAGTGACATATTTAGACTTATGAAGTTAATATTTTCAATCTTGATTTAGAGTGACACATGTTCACTACTAAACACTGACAATTTGTTGTTTCTATTATTTCACATTTACAAGCCCATATTCACAGGTATAAGCTCATGGGCTACATTAATGTGCCGACTTTTTATCAGGATTTTGGACGTGAATTTCCGGTATGTCTGGTAAAATTGCCTTCACACCTTTAGTTTTAAATTGGTACCAATTTAAATTTCAATGGACAATATTTTAGCTCTAAGACTTGTGTACCAAAGATTATGATCCTTTGCAGATCTATCTGACAAGTTTTCATGCTTGACATAACAGACACGTGACTGCTTGCTTAGACTTGTCAAAATAGATGGCCGCCTGAAATAATAGCAAGAATAAACAATAGATTTGAAAATTTAAATTACTGTTTTATCCAAAGGAAACAATACTTTTGATAAATAACTGGCATAAATTAATTCCAAATATAATTAACTTCACCTATTCAAGGGACACAAGAATTGACAAGCCCCAGAAATAGAAAGTATGACCTTTTAAAATTCTTAATAAATTGTTACAAGCGGTCCTGAACGTGACCTAGTTTATTGTTTCCAAAACATGGCGGCAGATCTGAGTTGAATTTTTGTTTGGAATTTGAAGTTTGGCTCAATTTATCGGCAAAATATTGTACTGCGACATGCAAAAGTAAGTTTTAATCGTACACAAATTATTGGTGCACTTAAAGAAACACAAACTTTTTGTATTAGCTTTGAATGCAAAAGTTAACAAGCGTGCATAGTTTTGTTGACAGGTTATTCTGAACTCGGTCATGGTTAAGTTTCACGGCCAAGACAAAAAGATCTTTTGAATAGATGAGTTTACGGAATAAACTAATGAGTTTATTCTGAAAATACTAGACTATTGTTTAAATGTGTCACCAAATTCATTCACCAGTGTACAAATTTGGTCCCAAAACTCTACAAATTTTCCATCAATATTTGCCCTGGCCGTGAAACTTGCCATGACCCTGAACTTTAGTCTAGTGATGCAGTTCTCTGTTGCAGAGAAAACGGAAAGAAAATTAAAGATAAAATTTGGAAGATCACGTAATCATTAGGATGAGTAAGCTCACTACAACTATTTTAGTAACCACCACCACCCCCTACCCCAACACACACACACACACACACACACACACACACACACACACACACACACACACGAGAAGACTATTCGTATCACGAATTTTTATGTTTTGTAGACACTTTTGCGACCAGAATTGACGAAAATATTGTACAGTATGAATGGTTTGGACGAGAGTCCAGTGTCCAGTGAAAGAATGACATCCGCCAATACCACATCAGATACCTCTATGTCTCGTCTACTGACAGCATCTGCACCAGTCTCCAGTGATGTAAGTATGAAGCATTGTTGCTCCTGTATACCTGTGTTACCATCGAAATATTTAAAGGAATGTGAAGTCGGACCCATCAGGTCACATGGTTCAGTTAGACGTCATAAACTCCAGGCAACCAGAAGTGCAAAAGATTGATTTTGTACAGTAGAACCTGTTTTGAGTAGCACGTTTTTGCAGGGCATACCTGCCTTTTACGGCAGTGTCTCTGTAAAATAAATCCTTCGTATTGATGTTTATTTAACCTCCCTTTTACGGCATTGCTCTAAAAAACTAGAAAAGTCGTTACGTCGAACGTAACGCCGTGTGCCTGCCGAATGACGTCACAATGTAACCATGAGCGAAAAGTGGGATGGACCTCGTTTTCAGATGGTCACTTTTTTAGGCGGAAGACCACATATTCTGTCATTTGACAGACAATTAGGGTGCCGCTCAAAACAGGTTCTACTGTATGTTTGATCTTGTGCATAGGCGCAAAGTTACCTGTGTTCTATTCTGGGCAAGTAAAATACATGCAACCTAAAAATGTAATTTCTTTGTGGATTCAAACTCGAAATGACAGAAGGCGACCCGAGAAAAAAGAAAAGAAATCTATCCGTTCGATGCATCAATAGAAATTTGAGAACTTTTGTTATAAAGTGTACCTACTGTGAATTTATGGAAATGCATGTAGTATTGTTTAATGAAGTTATTTCGACTTGCTTCAGGGGAAATGAGGCCTGTATTATTTTTTAAGAAAAACAATTCTTGTCTTATCGGCCACATTCTCAAACTCATAGGAAATCTAATTATGCGTTTTAATGTCAACTTGCACCCAGGAGCGAATTGCGGAATATTGTGGCTGCTACAGATGCAGCCCGAATGACTTGGGATTCGCCTCTCCAGGCAATCTCTACTCCTCTTTGGGAGATTTAATGAGACATGATGTGAATTCTCAATTGGTAAACCATGTTGTCGTTTCATTTAGTGTGTTTCAAATTTTTTGTTGGTTCTTGTGTCGTAATTTTCATAAGTATTATGTGATAAGAGTGCAATGTCGGAACTCTATACTGCACTGACTATTTCTAGGAGATTTAAAGCATTTTTCTTTGTGTAACGTCACCGCATGTCAGTCACTGGAAACGTCACGGTACCGTATTGCTCCGAAATCAAGCACTGGGTGCTCAGGCCAATTTTAGCGTAAGTTTTTTGGGGTGCTTTAATTGGGAACAATACGGTACATCGCTGTACAAATACACTCTTTAAGTTCATCTTGATTTAACATTTATTTTGTTAAATTTTAATGAGATCACAATGCACCTGCAAGAGAGTATTTAGACTGAGGTTTCGAATGTGTGAAAAAAAGTTAACTTCCTTTCTTTTACACGACCAACCTCTCTTTGCAAGGCCATCAGACCAGATGTAACACATTAACGTACACAGAAAAATAACTGAATTTTTTGCAAGACCACCAACCCATTGGCGACCACTTTTCTTCCCAAAATTGGGTGGTCACCCAAAGGAAGGTCTACTTTACACTTATTTATGGCCAATTAAAGTTTTGCTTCACGTGTGATATGTATTTCACTGCTTATTTTGTTTTCGAACATCGAAGTAAAATGACAATGAAATGAAAATGATTAAAGGGTTAGCAAAGCCTACTGCCGACTACAGTGCGTATGTGCTGCACTTTAGCACACCTGTGTGAATTTGCGATGCAACAAAAATTGAAGATCTGCAAAGCAACAGGTCCTTAAATACGTGCATATGAGATATACATGTTTTCTGACAGGATGTAATACCAGCGTATGCGCGGACTCCCACAAGAAATCCGGCCACAATGGGTTCATCGTCATCACCATCACCACCAGACACCATCACAGTCAAACACGAAAACCACGTTCTTCAGTCGCGTCTCCGACAACTTCAGCAGGACCTGCAGATTGAACAAGGTGAGTGCGATTCGTCAGGGTGATTGTCATTAATATTGAAAAGTACAAACGGTTTGAAGCATGAACAGTATAGACTTTTCAAACCGATCAGTCTATCTCATATGCTTGCGTTTTCTTTATGCGTAAGATTTGCAGTGTTGTCGCTACCTTTGAAAATCAGGGGACAAAATATCCCCCATACCCAATTTCTGGGGGACATTTTCAGTGCAATAGGGGTCACTATGTTTAAACTGTAGGTCCACAACTGATCACCCCATGTCCCATCATTTTGACAGCTATAAAAATTAACACTTGAATTGTTGTTTTGATAAAATACCAGAATGAATTTTATACTTCAAAGAAATGAAGTAGAAATCCTAACCTGGGCCACGACTGGATAAACGAAGCTGAATGTATTAGCTGTTAACCAAGAAAATTTTCTTGAAAGAAAACAATTTTAGAATTATGTATTTATTGTACGCCCCATTACTGTTCAAGATTATGAGACACAAAAGCTAAAATTTTGGGGTCACTTGTGACCCCCTACTTCAATTTCTGGGGGACATTCAGTGTGGGAATCCCACGTGCTTACACTGTAGCGACAACACTGGAATCGTAATATTTTCTGTGAAATTGTAGACATGGTGGCTACACTGAGGAAGAAGATGAATTCCACAGAACGTGATCGGCTGGATGCTTCTGCTAAAGCTAATGAAGAGGTAAGAATTAGTATTTGATGAATAAATAGACTGATACAAAATACCTCTGTAAAGTCTACAAACAGTGGCATACCTAGAAAAGGAAGTGTAAGTAGTCGTAGCTGATTTTCCTGAAGCACCGATAATTCAGATCAGCTTGTTACCTGAATCAAATTTGGTTGTCAGCAGCTTGATTTATTAAAACTAAAAGTCAACACAGGGTTCAGAATGACTTTCAAATTTTATCCGACATGATATCAGATAAAAGTTAAACTTTGTCCGACATTTCCAAAAAATACCAGATAGACACTACTTTTGGTCATTTTTTAGCTAAATTTACTGGACATTGCGTCGGACGTTAGAGATAATTTTATCTGACATACTGAATTATTACTAGGTAAATGTCGGGTGTCCGACGTACTGTTCGAAGCCTGTACATCATGCTATTAATCTTATGAATATATTATAGATCAGCCGCATGGATGCTGAATTAACAAAAACTCGAGCGCAGCTGGAGAAAGGAGAAGCAGTGCGTCAAAACCTAGAGTTCGAATTGGCGAAGTGGCGCAAAGAGCTGGGACATGAGAAACGGTCGTTCGGTGAACGGGAGAATCTACTCACTGAAGTAAACGATAAAATGAAAGGTAACTGTCAATCAGTACAGTAGAACCTGTTTTGATGGAACCCTTTTAACAGCATACGCCTTCCCCCCCTTCCGATTTTACGGCAGTGTCACTGTAAAATGGATCCCTATGATTCATGTTTAATTTACCTGTTTTGTACAGCATACCTGTCTTTTATGGCATCTTTTCCCTTAAAAATTAGGGTGCCGCTCAAAACAGGTAATACTGTAATCATTATGTTTCAGTTAGTTATCGAAATCTCTGTTACCTTCATTTGAATGAACAGGTTTTCGAAGTAAGAAGGTGGTTATAATTCTTGTTTTTGGTGCATTCTGTGTTCTTATACTGTACACTACGCTTCATATTTTATTGCAGAAAAGATTGCTGAGTTGAGCCAACAGGTTGAGCAGTTGTGTCGTGAGTTGGAGATGTCCAAATCATCTTCGAAGGATGAAATGGCCAGACTCAGGTTCACTATAGAAGAGAAGGTATATCTTGGCTACCTTCTTCGTTTTTGAAAACGGATGACTCACTATCACTCGCAATACGACCAAGTAAATACCCACATAAACAGAAGTTTTAATATTGAATAAGAATACATACAAAGTAACTAATCATTCAATATTATTTCTAGGAACGAGACATGTCACATGGTAGAACGGAGAAGGATATCGTGGAAGCAGAAAAGGACAAACTAGAATCAGCACTGCACCAACAGGAAAGGTGTAATATATACACATATTTCAGTACACGCGGTGCAAATGTGAGTTGACAGCTAATAAAAGTACAACAATATAAACTATCATAATTATATTTGTGAATTTTGCTTTCTACATTATTTCAGAACGGTAAACGATTTAGAAGAACGAATAAGGGAATTGGAAGGTAGGTTGAAAGCCATTAGTATTTATGCAACAAAAGAATGAGAAGAATAGAATGAGTTTTGAAATTAAAGATAAGCGTGCTCGCGTGCTTACTTACAATAAAATATGTTCTGCTTTGCAGAAGAGAAAAGACAACAGATGGATGCAATCAGGAAACAGATGAATGAAAATGAGCTGTTGAGGGAAAAAGAAGAAAGAACGAGAAAAGAACTAGAAGTACGAAACGTTTATGATGTATTATAGAATATTGTGTAAAAGTACCAGCATATCATTCAACGCAACTGACACAAATGAGTACATGTAGTTGACGGACGACATTGAAATTGTCTGTCTTTTTGGCGGACACAAATTTTCTTTAAGATAGAGGCCTACAAATATAATTACTTACCGCTTTCAGATGAGTATGCAACGTGTAAAGCAGCTAGAAGAGAGTATAGAAGCCGAAAGAGCTGCACATCTGGAGTCAAAGTTCAACTCAGAAATTGTGCAGGTTTGTTCCCCAACATCTCTTTTTCCATGTTTTGTCATATATTAAATAATTATTTGAATGAAATAGTTACAAATATAAATGTAATAAAGTAAGTTACTGTATTTTAGTTACGGATACGTGATCTGGAAAGTGCATTAAACATTGAGAAATCTGCCAAAGCTGACGCATTAGAAACTATAGAAAAGCTTAACAAACAAGTCAGGTATGTCCTAAAGGGTATACGTTTTGGTGTTTGTAAAACAGTAAATTTCACAAACATATTTTTGACAAATGCATGCAATGGATGCAATGAATGTGAAACAATTAAATGAAGAAGGAAATGGCACCTGATTTTTATGAGGAAGTGATAATAAGTCTTCGATAATGTGCTTTTTAAGTGACTTACAGTAGAACCTGTCTTGAGCGACACTGAACTTTTCCTTCCCAAAAGTGTCGTAAAAGGCAGGGTGTCGCCCAAGACAGGTGTCGTTCAAGGCAGGTTCTACTGTAACTTGCATATGTTTTACGTTGGTAGTGAAGATGCCAAGTAACGTAGCCATTTATCCACTGCAGGTCTAGAAACAGAGAAACAACAGCTAGAAGATGTACTTAACCAACGAATGGCGCTTTTACGACGTTTTAACCCTGATGCGTACAAGGCCAGGCAGTGGCTAGACCAGAACAGGGATAAATTCAGTGGCGAAATCTATGGCCCAGTCATGCTTGAGGCATGTATTCAAGATAAGGCCAGACGTTTTTTATTTGTTGGATTACGTTTCCCGCCGCTCTCAGAAATCAAGAAATCAAAAAAAAAAAAAGAATAAGGCCCCAATAATACAAAATCGTAACTTTCCATCACTTCAATGAAACATCATTCAGAAAAATGATTCGTCAATTTTGTAAATTTTAATCGAAATTATCAAAATGTACAGCAAAGTCAATGTTTTTAAAAAAAATTTCCGATCGCCACTCTCAAAAATTTCCTCCATTGATACGTAATCCAACAAATAAAAAAAAGTCTGGCCTAATAGCCATTTTTGTATAAACTGCTACATTTGATAAAACTACCCTTCACTTAACAGAGCAAGTTCGCAAGAAGAATTGTTTTTAACATGTTTTTAACTGTATTGTATTTCCTTTGCAGATTAATGTGAAAGAGCAGCGTAATGCAAAGTACATTGAGAACAGGGTTTCGGGCCAGGATATGATGGCATTTGTGTGTGAAGATAAAAGGGACCAAAATATGTATGTTTAGTAGAAATGATATCAGTCGACATTGATAACCTGATTACTGCAAATGTCTTATGCGATCAGTGTTTGAAATAATTTCCTAATAAGCCGGCCACCAAAATTAACAATTGTAGCTTTGTCTACTGAATGACATTTCCATTAGGACAGTTCACATTATTCTTTAAGGCGATTCGTAGCGAAAATATTTTCGAAACCAGTAAGTCTTCATGTCACATACCAACCCAGTCCAAGGAGTGGATCTCTAAATAAATGACTGAAATATTTATGATATTATGTGGACAAAAGTTAGAGATATGAAATCCATTCCCGTCAAAGGTACCATGATGTGTTTGGGATGTTTGTATGGCATTTTAAAATGCTGTAAAGATTGATCCATGAAATATCTGTTATCGAAATTGACAGGTTTTTGCAGTACGTAAGAGACAACCAGAAACTGGCTGTGGCTGCTGTGTGGATGGGACTAAGAGCTGCAGAATCATTTGTACCAAGACATCCAATCAACTACTACAAGTAAGATGTTTATTTGTTGATTTGCATGGTTAAAATTAAGGTTGTGTGTTTACATTGCATTTGCATTTAGATCAGATGTCAAAAAATAGGTCCAGATGGACCTGAGCTCATTTGGCATTATCAACTATGACAATCTAAGTCATGGGTAATAAATTCTCCAATATGTGATCTATGAAAAACACAAATATGACTGATAAACTGGAAATATATGCGGCATCAATATACTTTTTATAAGAAATAAAGAGGGTACATAGTTGCATAAGACTGTCAAATATGAAGTTTGTTCCATCAAGTGCATGTCAAGGAGCAAAGATCAAAGGAAAATACAAATATGGCTGCCAATTTGAGAATATGATCAATAGTGTGCTCAGGGTGAGTGTGCACAGACGACGACACCAATGACAACAACGACGAGGGACAAATCATGATTCTATAGGCTCTTTGGCATATATGCAAAATGAGCCAAAAACAAAACGAAACAGAACAAAAAAAACTGTTGAGGTTGTTGAGGAGAAAGGCAGTGTCCAGGAAATTTTTCCCACCACAGGATCGTTGCCACAAGAAAGACCAATTTCAGTGCAGTTTAATTGATGCAGAATTTGCAGCAACTTTCTTTCACAACGGAATACATTCTCAAAGAGAACATGGTAAATACAGATGTTCGTTGCTCCTCCCCCCCCCCCCCGGACTGGGGAAAATGCATTTTTGGCTATTTTAGACAATTAAGTGGAAAGTCCGACTCTAAATATGGCATGAGGGTCAGTGCTCCGTCAGGTCACCTTTCTCGTTTAGTTATTGAACCCGGAATTGGTTTAAAATTACAAGTGACAGGCCGAGTCTACCAACATAATAACACGAGGGGTTTTTTTTTACAGGAACTCTGGCTTCCAGTGTTTTATACGAGATATGTTTGATTGTCCTGAACCAGTGATGAGGTATTTGTGTCTGCAGTATGCAGTACATCAGGTGCGTATCAAAATACCTGGCCTGGTGGCAGGTTGCACATTGCAGTGTTTCAGTATTATGTAAATTGTTTATTATGGGAACACAAATATGATATCACACAAAGAGGTTTTGCATAAACTAAAAGAAAAAAATGAAATAAACCCCAGAAAACAAAGCAAAAATAACCAGGTTAGTGTGGCATGTAACATGCAACAATTTTATGTTTTTGCCGTGTAGATGCAGGCCTCGACAATTTTCGAAAATGCTCATGAAACATAAGGATACAATTTTCTAGTTGAACCTATACAGTACAACTGATGCAAATCAGTAATTGATAAATGATATTGAAATTTTGTTTGTCAGCTTGGCAGACAGGGCGATTTAAGGCTGTCTTTGAAGGAAGAAAATTAATTTCTTTCTTCCTGAGCTACTTTTTTTCCACCAGGTGCCGGTTGGTAACAAGATGACGGAGAAGAACATGGAGTACGTGATCAAAACGTTCTCCGACAATTTGAATCTTTTCTACACCGAGAATCAGCTGGTTTCAGTTCGCAAATCTAAATACGGCAGCAGAGAGACGTCAACGAGATGCAGCGATCTCACGTATGTCTTACATGTATTATGTAGCAATGGTTGTGCAGGGTTCCCACCACTCCTGGAAAACCTGGAAAAATGACACTAGGTTTTCCAGTCCTGGAAAAGTACTGGAATTT
>JBCAUI010539838.1:0-10878 GCA_038406195.1 Haplosyllis anthogorgicola
GGGGCGCCCCAATTTTTACCCCATTTTAGCGCAAAAATCCCCAAAAACTGCATGAAAATGAAGAAATTTTGGCCCGTGGGGGGTTGGGGGGGGGGGCCTAGATCCGCCAATGTACATGTAGACACTTGCCTTTCCCCTGTAATCCTCAAAGTTAACCTTTTCATTTGCTATGCTCAGTGCACTCAGGGAATAAAATGTGCTGCCATGGGTTTTCATAACACATAAACACAATGCAACAAATAAACTATGAAATATATAATTCAAGAACATGTTTTCTTTTCTGCAAATGAAATGTGTGAAAATCAGTCGAAAAATGCTGTCTGCTCTATTTATTTTACCTTGGCCTTGACCCATTTTGACCCCTACGTTTCAAAGCTGGGGTGTTTTGAGAGAAGCTTAGAAGTTGATAGACTTTTAATCATTTCTTAGTTGCACGGTAATATATTTTGAACTCATATGAAGTTAATTGTTAACACTGTTTCATTCATTTTAATTTGAATGTATGTGCTCTGTTATTTAATACCAAGGGCTTGCCATACTATCATGCAGGCAGCGCCTCTAGCGTCAAGGATCTGTACTAAAGACAAACAGCCAACCAATCAGTGAAGTGGCTTTCAAAAAGAGGGAATTTGCAAAAATAACTTGTGTTGAAAAAAACGTGAAAATACACCCGATAAATGAGGTAAAGACAATTATTTTACCCTTCTATATATGGAGCAACATATGGCACACTTCTACATTGGATTTTTCATTTAATTTCTCGTGTCATGTGTGAGAAAACACATACTTTGTAAGACAGATATTTAAATCTACCGATTTGTTTACATTGTTTAAATGTCTGCAAGTCCATGCATGCAAGAAAGCAAACTGTTTTTGCCAGAAAATATAACTGACAGATGCTGACAGCATGCATTAAAGGTGGCATAATTATTTTGAACTTGATTCCTAAGTAGGGAAAATTGCATTTAGCTCGTAGATGGCCCAGACAACAGTTTATTTCTCTCGGTAGTCTATTCAATTTGTAAGGTCTTGAATTGTTTGTTGTTGCAGGTGACATGACACACTTTAATTTTGAGAATGACATAGACAGTTTACTGAGAATGGATGCACCGTTGAGTCAGAGCCCACAGATGCGATGGCAACGAAAAATGAACGAGAGCTCCACTATTGCCTGCAATGACTCAGCGCTCAATGCTTCTGCAAATCTCAGTATGTCGGGAAAAACGCCCATGAAAGTGTTGAACAGGTCTACTTTATCCAACAAGACCCCAGCTAAAACGCCCAACAAAACTCCAGGCAGTGTTACGAAAACACCAGGTAATACATGTACAAATAAATCTACGATAAAAAGACGAAAAGAAACAGACATTTCTTACTGTTTGGTTTTCTTCAATACAACCAACACATTTGCAAATGTTTGATCAGACCACGAAAGTATATCTCTTGATCAATTTATTTTTTGAATTTCCAAAGGCAAGACGAGAGGAACACCCGGGCACAAGACTCCCCAAGCTACAGACAGGTTTATACCCAATCGTAGTGCTACAAACTTTGATTTGAGTCATCATTTGCTCACAACACAGGTAATACAATTTTATTGACGTCTAGAACTAAGTTAATGACAACTTGTCAACGTTTTCAACACTGTCTGTAACCTTTACATAATGAATAAAATAAACGTATGTTGTAGATTGCTCCACTTGAAGATGATGACACAATGAGCCCATCAAAACGCAATTTCCAGCAAGCTATGTCTGACAATTTAAATGGAGATGCACTTAACAGCAAAATTCTGGCTTACAAAAATAAACCACCTACAGCACCTGAAGGTATAAACATTAGTGAAGTATTCTGAAATAAAATAAAGAAATTCATATGAGCGTGATGCTTATTCCAGTTGTAATATTCAAGTCGTTTTTGTGTGTAATTGATACATGCACATTTATTTTAGAAAGCGACTTTAGTGTGATAAACATCAATAATTGCGATGTGACTCACTACATGTATTTAATTAATTTGATGTTTCTCAAACAGGTTTCCAGAACAATTTGCAAGTTCTGTACAATCACAGCAAAACTCCTGGATCAGTTCGTAAAACGTCACGTCACATTCCCCAAGTTCCAGAGAGAATCTTGGACGCTCCAGACATATTGGACGACTACTGTAAGCTGATTCTGCTTTAGTTTTGGAATTAATTAGCAGTAGATTAAAGGGGTTCATACTTGCATGAATAGCTCTAACTTAAATAGATATAGTTTTTTAATTTTTTTATGAGCATGTGTTATCCACTTTGCAGATTTGAATTTACTTGACTGGTCTGTAAACAATCGTCTGGCTGTGGCTTTGGGTGGCAATATTTACTTGTGGAATGCTGGAACTGGAGACATCAGTCCATTACTGGAGATGGAGAATGCTGATGAGTATGTCTCATCAGTAGCATGGATCAAAGAAGGCAACATATTAGCTGTGGGTACCAGTAATGCTGAAGTTCAGGTGTGTACTGTGATAATTACTTGTTCCCGCCGAGTACGTCTTCGGCAAATGATACATTGGAAATTTGATTTGGATAATTACCACCCAGATTCGAACCACCCAGGTTTGAACTATCCAAAAGTACTTTACACTTTGATAAAAATATATTTGCAGTTGTGGGATGTTGGTGTACAAAAGAGATTGCGCAGCATGACAGGTCACGTTGCTAGAGTTGGTGCATTGTCCTGGAATCAATACATACTTTCTAGGTATAAATTTACGCATATTATATAGTGATAGAGAAAGGTAAACATCAATTACATGCAAAAATTTTTTACTTGCTTTCATTTGTTGACATTGTATGCAGCGTGACACAGGACAGTCTAACTTTAATGAAGAAAATATAATTCAGTGCAGTCTTGCTGATATGAGTCACTACAAAATGTTCTTGTTTTCTAGTGGGTCACGCAGTGGCAGTATACATCACCATGATGTTCGAGCAGCAGATCATCTTTTGTCTCGTATACCTGCACATGCCCAGGAAGTGTGCGGGTTGAAATGGTCACCGGATGGTAAATTTCTGGCCAGTGGCGGTAATGACAATATGCTACACGTGTGGAAGGCTTTAGAAGGGATGTGTCATACTGACAATACTCCACTGCATACATTCAGTGATCATCAAGCTGCTGTTAAGGTATAGGTCAAATATTAAAGTAATAAGTACAGTAGAACCTCTTTTTGAGTGTCACCCTAATCTTTCAGGGCAAAGATTCCGTAAAGAACAGGTAAATTAATTTTACAGTGACAGTGCCGTAAGAAAAGGTGCCGCTCAACAGGTCCTACTGTATTGTGAAAGAAGCACACAAACGCAAAAAATAACTAAATTTTGAACAAAAGATTCGTGTAGTAGTTTCGTAAAAGTGAATGGACTTGTCGAGTCAATAAATTGCATTTCTGTATTTTAGGCTTTAGCTTGGTGTCCATGGCGACCAAGTTTGCTGGCAAGTGGTGGTGGCACAGCTGACCGACACATACGTTTCTGGAACGTTAACACGGGCACCTGTGAAAATACCATCGATACTAAATCTCAAGTGAGAAAATCTATGAAATAAAAACTCTTTGAATAAAATAAAGAATATCAATGATTAATTGCAAACTTGCATTTAATGATGTATGCATTGTGCATATTTTCGATTGTTAAAGACATATCGTTATCTGAACATGATATAATTACAAAATGCAAACCTTTTTGGCAAATTACATGTGAACTTATTTTTCAGGTGACTGCTTTATTGTGGTCTCCCGGTGAATTTAAAGAATTAATATCCAGTCATGGTTTTGCACAGAACGAAGGAAAACTAGTCATGTGGAAATACCCATCTCTCAACAAAATAGCAGAACTAACAGGTATGAAAAGTTCACTACACATTGCCGAGCCGTGTGAAAATGTTTACCATATCAAGAAGCCATGGTATTGTATCCAACAAACGTCCACCAATTTAGTTCAATTCGTTCTGCTGTGTCCATTAAACTCACTATTTCTGGATTCTGGATAATTTTAATGAGTATTATGGTCATTAATTAATTTTTTTTCTTGCAGGACACACTGGTCGAGTTTTACAGCTGGTCCTCTCACCAGATGGAAGTACTGTGGTATCGGCTGCAGCTGATGAGACTCTGAGATTGTGGAAATGTTTTGCTGTGGATCCAGTAAAGAAGAAATCGGCTGTAAAATCCAAGACTGGACCAGCAGGGTCCTTAACAATGAGGCAAAACATTAGGTAGTTGTATTGGACACAAGGATGAAGGTCAGTTCGTGGTGCTACAAATAAAAGCAGTTTCTGGCATGGAGATTGCTTTGGACTCTGTAAGTGATGCAGAAGCATTTTTGTTCAAAACGTATGTAAATTTATAACATTAATGATCTGTATTTCACAGTACAACGAGCTTTTAAAATATTGCGTGGTTGTCAAAAATTAGTAACCGTAAGAATACAAAATACCGTGTCTGAATAATGCTGCATTTGTCGCATTAGTTAAATTTTGACAATCGTAGATTATTGCACTTTGAGTTTTATTATTAGTTATATCATGACATTGATGAACTAGTATCATTATTGCATTTTTTGCTTTGAATAGACCAGATTATGTTGCAAAACATTAAGTATTCTAGATTGTGCTTAAATCTGCACATTGAATGTGCACCCCTGTTGTGTGATTGTTACGTATACATGTACTTGTTAGATGAATGTGTGAACACTTGTTGAATGTGCGGAAAGAAGCACTTGTTATTATTTATTTCGTGTTTTATTTACCGTATGAATTATTTCAGTGGTGCCAGCCTTTCTTTGTTAAATTATTATCATGGTAGCATTTGCAATACATAATTTTCAGTGTTTGTAACATACAGTATGAAAAAATAGTTGTTTAAATGTATCATTCCTTTTTACTAATTTATCTTGTATAAATGTGTAAAATATTTATGTACTGTGGAATTGTAATGTACCACAAAACGCATTTAATTGTAAGAAATTTGGTCTTGATCACGTTTTTAAAAGTTCTGTGCATAAAGGAAAGTATCAAGATGTCTATCAAACCTAACATTGCCCACATGTAAACATCGACACGTGTATAATAAACTTTATTACAAAAGTTATTTATGTTTTGTTATTTCTTTTCGCTAATGAGTATCTTAACTGAATAATAAACGGATAGAGTCAAAATGAGGGTCATGGTAAAGTTTCACGGCCAAGACAAAAATTGATTGAATAGATGAATTTACGGAATAAACTAACGAGTTTATTCCGTAAATACTAGACTATTGTTTAAATGTGTCACCAAATTCATTCATCAGTGTACAAATTTGGTCCCAAAACTGTACAAATCTTCCGTCAATATTTGCCTTGGCCATGCAACTTTACCATGACCACAATGAGCTTGTCGGTTCAACTTGTGAGCTTTAATCGTCACATACTTTCCCCAAGGCCTTTTCTAAATAAATATCCGTAAGCGAATGTGTAAATAACAATACAGACTCAAATTGCAGTGATGTAGGAAGTTTATTCCCTTGAAGTGAATGTAACAAGTTGGACGGTAAAGAGTGCGTACCGGTAACACCATATATCACAGTAATGCCATTAACTAAATAACAACGTAAATAACATGCTTTTCACTTGACCAATTCTAATAGACACTAATTCGAGGTACACATTTTGATTTAACATTCTGTAGTATGTGAAATGAAAACGTTTAGTTACGTAGAACGACCCACGAAGCTGCAGTATTGACTTGTGTTTAAGCATTGAGTGCTGACAATAAATATTTCACTGGAACGAGTAGCTGGGGTTTGGTGCTGCACCGCACCACTGGTGAAGAAACTTGATCACGTCTGAACACTCTTGACTGTGAGACACCTACAAATAGACAACACATTTAATCGTTTAACGTTCTGTTTAACAGTATGTTGGCCTTAAAACAAGATCTTAGTTTCAAAATTCGATGCAGAAGTTTCGTGTACGAAAGTAATTGTCAGTGAGAACTGTATTTCTTTGGAATATAATATACATGTATGTTTAAACATGTCGTTTCATAAAACATTTAACCCAATGAAATGAAAAGTATGGTAACTTCAAAGAAAAGAAGACTCTTATACGTACCCATGGCATCTAACAGACAAGGAAAATGTCACTTTTGAAGTTTTGCATGCAGTCTATTTTTGAACTGTATGTCCCTTTACATTTAAATTTTCCATTTTATGACTGACTATCAAATAATTCCTTTACCTTTGTTGCCATTAAGAATTTATTCCAGTCATCTTTGTTAGCTGCTCTGCCAGGCACCTTAAATTCCATCTTATTTCTCAGAACAGGATAGCCTGTAATTAAGCACATGATGATACATGAAATAGAATAAAGTTACACGAAATTATTAGTTAAGACCGATGCTTCTGGTGATCTTACGTCATGCATCTTTATGTGGAATAAAACTATGAGCATAAACGAAACAGTAAACGAACAACAGTATGCACAATAAACTGAAATATTACCAGAGATAACACAAGGTAGAGATCTTATTCCAGTGTTCGCAGCAACAAGAGATGCTTCGTATGTGTCTCTTTCATCCATAGGCAACTCCTGTGCAACATGCTGATCCATGGAGACAGCCAAAACCCATTCCTTTACTTCCTCATGTTGTGATTCCTAAAATATTCCAAAAACCATGAGTATTCGATTGAAGATTCCGTCATCATATTTATCACTTACACACGGTAGATTTACATTATTTAAACTATTCACAACTGATTACCTTGACATGTTTATGATCTGGCAGAGGAACTTCAAAAGGAATGTCAGTGTCCTGGAAATCACTGTTGTCCAGCATATCCAGTGAGCCTTCTTCTATTGCCTGAAATTAAGTTGAGATCAAAGCTTAAGAATACCGTTTTAGTGCAAACCTCTTTTTTAAAACATCTTTTCATCATAACTTGACAGCATAGATAATTAGATAACAACAAAAGTCACTGCAGTCTGTATTAGAAAAATACAGGTTCGTTCGTTGTGCATGGATCTACTATTTTAATACCATACCATTAGGTTTGAAGGGGCTCAACCTCTTTATAATTTTAACTGCTAACATTAACATCTTAATCTGTAGTTAAAGCAGACAAATTTGACATCTCATACGTTTACATGTACAAGTGTTATGGGTTTCACGGCTAAAAGTATTTCTTCTTTTATACTATGTGCATCGTACACACTTTTACTTCAGTGAACTTACCTCGATAAGATCCAAGTATCTGTTCAGAAAAACGAAAGCCATATTCTCCCACCCTATTGCCTGAAATGGAAAATCATTTGAACAAATTATGTCGTCTTCCACGGCCTCACTTCAAAATACATGCAATTATTTCAGGATCCGAGGCATAAATTCTCCCAAGCATACACACCTTTGTCATCACACCAGCCTCGAAAAATGCCTTATCTGCCGGTACTATATCAGTGTGTCTCAGGAGTGATACGGATAATTTTGCTGCAATCGATTCCAGTGACTTATGGCCCATGGCTGCTGATCGTGCAGTATAGTAGTGTGCAATCAGCAACATGTTCTCAAACTCTTCATGCTGTGGACTCTCGGCTTCATTGGATTTCGACATGTTCTCACACTGAAGAAAAACATTAGCTATACAAGTTATATTTGACATAAAAACAACAAATTGTCCTGTCATTTTCTCCAAACTATGTGATAATTACTTATTTTCTTTTGTTTAAAAACCCTTTGTATCATATATAATTTCCTATCAGGACTACAGATTTGGAACAAGCAAAGAAAAACTTCCGTACTTACCAGATCATAGAGCATGTCCCTAAGGTCTGCCCAGACTCTGAACGCTTCAGCTTTCATCAGCCCATTCTGGTTGAGAATCTCGCTCACTATGCGCTTGTAGATGTTGTAATTCTGTGGAGCTGCAGGAGCACCGTATCTGACATACAGATCCAATGCATCCATGGTCTTGTTTTCCTTGATCAAGGTAGCAGCATACATGGCCACATACTTGTGCAGTATTTTAGGATTCTACAAAAAATATTCACTTGCTTGGATAACATGCAAGGTTTGGAAATTAATTTGTTATGTGAAGTTGAATCTTCAATATTTTAATATTCTAGTATTTTTCTTGATGCCATATTTTCTCCAATTCAGTAATAATCGCTATTTGTGGTAAAATGCACACAAAAGTATAATTTTCTGCTTCAATATATATCGACTTATCTGCAGTACCGTTTCAACTGCATGTGTAAGAACTATGACAAACCTGCTGTTCAGCAGTTTGTAAGCATTTCTCCCATTCTCCCCTCTCCACAAACATATCCAAGGCTGCTACAACATCTACGCCTGCCAACTGGAAGAGCAACACAAAAACATACGTTAACTAAACTTTGAACATTAAAGGTTTGGTCAGGGCCCAAGTCCTAATTTCATATTATGCCAAAACATTGAAAATGAATGAAGTGAATAATCTGCCGGAATGTGAGATAAGTGTTAGGATTTTTCCGTCCATTTCTCCCAAACTGCTCATTTAGGCAGCAAAAGACTGTTCACTTACCACTTCTGCTTTGCCCTGGTTCTTGAGATAATCCTTGTATTTACTATCCACATACTCTTCGTAACGAGGTTCAAGTTCCTTGGCCACTTTCTTTGCTTTGTTCCATTCTTCACCGGCAATGAATGCATCTATCGCCTCTTTAATCATATCGGTTCTCAAGTAGATTTCTGCTGCCTGTATGCGGTAAAATAACGGTTTTGTAAACCAAGTTTTTTGTTTTAACTTGTATTTGATAAAGAAATTCAAAAAATTATTAGAAAAGGAAAGGCTTTAACAGGAAATGAAGATCTGCAAAATGGCATATCTACTTCACTTTACAAACATAAAAAAAACCATTGATACTTACAGCATTATATTTTCCTATTTCAATGAGCCTGGGTCCGATTACTTCAACAACTGGGTTGGCCTTGTCCGGAGACAGGAACTTCAAAGCCAATTCTGCCGCCTAATGAATGGTAAAAATAGGTCCAGATGGACCTGAGCTCATTTGGCATTATCAAAATACTTAGACAATTTAGATAACAATATCACATCACAATATAACAAGGATACAAAGTCTAGGATCAAATCTCCAATGTGATCAATGAAAAATGCACAAATATGGCTGCCAAACTAGAAGTACAAGTGGCATCTATATAATTTTTTATATGATATAAAGAGGGTATGTAGATGCATTTGACTGCAAAATATAAAGTCTGCATCTTTAACTGTGTGTCTAGGAATAAGGTTCAAAGAAAAATACAAATATGGTTGCCAATTTAAGAATAATGGTCCTAGCAACATAATATTTGCTACATGTATAAGATATTAAGTCTCTATGATTAGTAGTGTGTGTGTGACTGTCCAGTCAATGCTGACAATGATGACGACGACAATGACAACACCGGACGACAGACACTTGATGATTCTGTAGGCTCTTTGGCCAAATGAGCCAAAAAGCAAAAACTCTGACACTGAGGAAATATACTTTTTAAAACATTACTGCAAAGTAAACTTTTCGATAATATGTGCACGTAAGTTCGTCAAATGGAAAAAAAATATGTAATACCTACCTTAGCCCAAGATTTCTCCAGTATGTTTTTATCTACAGTGACCTTGGAGGTGACTTTGATGTAACAGTCCACAGCTCTGCCGTATTCACCTGATGACTCCCATTCGCGAGCCTATCAGAAGAAACAAGAATGGATACATGCATAATCGTTTACAATATTCAGTACGAGAATTATGCAATAGGAACAAGCTACCACCCACAGAATTAAAGACGTTACCTGTTGTATTAGAGTTTCGGCTCCTCTTGTTGATTTATCCATCATTTCTCTCTCGTACTCATCTTGTAGCGCTGATAATTTATGTGGAATATATTCTTTGCACACACGTAATGCATCCTGCCACATGCCTGCGTCCTATAATTCAAAAGGTGTAATTTATCAGCAATGAATATAATTTATCTTTCAAATGTAAACGTTGAAGTTGCCTTTACAAAAGGACGGACCACTGTAAATAAGTTTGTTAGTTCATTGAGTCAGTATACTAACATTAAAATTTGAACAAATTCATAGTAACGTAAGTACATACATGTTCTGCACAAACCTATAATAAAAGTTTGATCAACAGTAAGATTGCAGATAATGTCTGAAACTTAAGTTTGCCTTTCTTTATTACTAATCAGTGAGATTTTACTAAATACTTACTCGATAATATTTAACTGCCAACTCCGGTCGCTGAGCTCGAAGTAAGAATGATTCTGCTTTCTGGTAATCTTTCTCTTCAAAGGCAAATCGAGCCTGTCCGACAAGTACATCAGCCACGGAGTCAGGATCATATTCTTCTGCCACACGCTGTGCAGAATCCCAATCTTGATTGTGAACATACCTAGTCAAATTGACGAAACAATTTATCTTGATGGTATCACAATTGCTTTGTGAAACTTGTGTTAAATTAAAATGCTGCACATGGCGTCTTTAGAATACATCCAAATACATACATGAGAACTGCCTCTTTAGGTTTAGAGGCCTTGATGAATTCTGCTTCAGCTTCCTTGAACTTTCCTTCGTCTTCTAGGTACATAGCATGCTTCAAGTGGATCTCCGGCATCTTGTTCTTCATTGATGTTTTTGCGAGATCGAATGCAAACTCAAATGCACTGTAATAAAGAAAAGATGATCGTGAGGATAAATGTGAAGATTATCGTGACGAAATTCTTAATTTCTATATTCTATATATATTCTATATGTCGACTAGCATCAATCGGTTGTGAGGCGGAGTGAATGCACAGAGTAAGCGAAAGCTTTAAATTCATTCTATAAC